>NJFT01000140.1:0-107070 GCA_002221725.1 Scedosporium boydii
CCGATGTTTCCGCCGATGTTTTTGATATTTCGCTGCCGAACATAGCCGACGAAAAGGTTCTGCCTACATGGCTGGCATGGCTGTTTTCGCCAGTGGTTCCGGCAGCATATTCCTTCCACATTCCCACTGAGAAATTCCTATTTCATTTCAGGAATCAAAGAACGTTTTCTTCGATGTTTCCATGATTTCACTGATCAGTTGTTTCTGATTTCGACTACGATGATAAGATACAGTATAGGGCACGAGCTCGAGAGCCAGGCCGATGAGCTGGTAGTAGCTGCGTGGACGCCTCAGGATCTATGGTTGTATTTGAGAAGTGGGCAATTGTTTTTATATAGCATGGTTTCTTCATGAAAAATTTTTTTTTTTTTCCTGTTATTTCTTAGGTTTCTTTTGTTGGTTTTTTGGTTGGTTTCTTCTTTCTTCTTTCTTTGTTTCTTTGAAAATTTCTGCCTCCAGCGAAATTTCAGGTGGTGGGATGTGTTGGTGCTGGGGCGACTGGCATGTGGCAACTGTGGCTTGTGGCAGTGGCTGCCACATGGCACGTGACGCGTGGCAGCAGCGGCATGGAACAAAAAGTGAAGAATTCCTTAGTGGCTATCGACTTCAAGTTAGAATATCTTTTTCAATCAGAATCCTTTTCCTTTTCGATTCCAGTTTCGTTTCTATGACCATTAGACCAACCTTTCCAACATCGATCGCTTTGCGATCGATGTCTCCAAGATGACTGTTCCTTTCATTTTGTAGAGGGTGTTTTGGTTTAGTTTCCCTACTCGATCACAATATAGATATAAAAGTTTAAAGTTTAATTTAGATTAAGTTAATAGTAGGCCTATTTAAGACTTTATCTAGTCTTATCTTAGTTAAGTATTTAATAGTTTCTATAAAATGTTTTATAATCTCTATATTATATAAGTCTAAGGCTTTAAATCTCTTTTTATATTTATAAATAGTTAGTTTAAGTTTTTAAGAGTAAATTAGTAGTAGTAGAACTTATATTACCTATACTTTTATTATTTTAGTATATTAAGGCTTAGTTATATTAGTAAGTTTTTTATAGATAAGCTTATTATTAATATTAGCTTTATTTTTAGAGAGACTATCCTATATAGTAGTTTTAATAAAGTTATTTAAGTTTATAGCTTTAGGACTACCTTTATTTATCTAAAGCTTTATAGCTTTAGATATATTAATATAAGTTTTAGGTAGTAAGAAGAGAAATAGGGAATAGAAGATAGGTAAAGGTAATAGAGGTTGAAGAGATTAAAAGAGTTAAAGATATAATAGGAGAAGAAGTTAGAAGAAATAGAAAAGAAATTAAATATAAGAGAGAGGATAGGAGAGAAGATGGGAGAGAGGATGGGAGAGAGGATGGGAGAGAAGACCTGAGAGAAGGTATAAAGGGGCCTATTTATAGGCTCTTTTATACTAACTAAAGACTATATAGTATCTTAAGTAGTAGAGATACTAGGATATAATAGTGCCCTCCTCCTCCTAGGTCTCTTATACTAAAAGAAGGTCTTTAAACTATAAAGTATAGCTTATATAAGACTTTAATTAATTATATTATAGCCTAACTTAAGCCTTCTCTAAACTAAGTTATTATTATTAAATTATATAAATATAACTTTTCCCTTATTTATATTACTATTAATAAGAAGATTACTTATATATAAGCATTTTTAGGAAGGGGGGAAATAGATACCTTTAAACTCTAGTAGTTGATATTGTAAAACTGTGGTATTTAAGTTCTGGGTCTTATTGTTAAAGTGGGATGCTTTTTGGATCCTTAGTGAAGTTAGTAAGATTTAACAAGATGCTAGAGCTGTTTTAGCTGAAGCTGAGCTAGGCCTGATCTAGCCTGAGCAAAGACTGAAAAATGTCATGTGAGTCTCAGGCTAAGAAGATGACTAGATTGGGGGCATATTACATTTATTAACGTTGCTCTATTACCTCGAGGGGCGACTGGTACATCTCCACGAAATGGGCCGACGATCATCACAGGACCAAAGAGAGCGTAGGCCTAGTGGTTAGGTAGAATCGAGGAAATGGGTTTGTTAAACTTTGGTTATTTTATGGACTTTATAGGAACTGCTTCGAGTCTGTGTATTTATCTAGGTGGCCGCTGTAATAGTTGGGAACATGATTTAATACTGCATTCCAGCACCCAAGCTAGTCGAGTAGGGCCACGATTGCCAACACTGCTCTCACGTTACGGTGGAACATGTCGGTGGTGCCTCACTCCTCCAGATCGGTGATGAATGCCAGGGGCTATCTGGTATGAAGCATGTTGGGTTGGGACAATGCAGCGTACGAGGCCGTCACCATTTCATTGGTACATCAGGGTTGATCATGATGTTATGCTATGCTATATCTCCATAGATAAAACCACAGTTATTTGACTCGAATTTCTTGATCAGCCAGCTGTTCCGTTCACGCATCTCCATCGGACGTGGTGACGGGAGGACAAAACGCAAAACCTCCGAGCCGGTGGAGCTGGAGCTAGAGCTATGGACGATGACGGGCCAGGTCTACTACAACCTTTTCGAATGGTGAAGGAAATACCTTATCGCTCAATGGGAATTTCCCGGCCAACCTCAAATTAAATTGTTCCCAGACCGGGAAAGGAGGCAAGGCAAAAAAGGACGCAAAAAAATGTGTGCATGAAAAAAAAAAAAAAGAAGGAATTTGTGATTCGGCCCGGGCTCGATCCGGGGACCTCTTGTGTCCAGCACCTTGTGGATGTTAGACAAGCGTGATAACCAACTACACCACCGAACCAGTGATTTCTCTCTCTCAGCACCTTCGACTTGGCATTCACTAATCCTAGCCAATTCAACGACCCGAGAGTCGAAATCCTCCGGATCCCAATCGCCTGTCCCGACGAAGAGGATCGTGGTCATCGTGGTCAGCCAGGGCTGTATATCATTCGATCCACTTTCCAGCTGCATCTTATCCCACCCATTCATGTCGGCCCTGCCCAAAAGCTGCAAGCTAAAAGGCCGAAGGAACCTCTCAACACCGTCTCCCCTGCAGGGTGGCAGAGCAGCCTTTAGGTGCGTGCAATGCGCAACTAGTGATCTATCAGTCGTCTTGGAACCATAGTTCTAGATGCCTGGGATAGTTAATCAAGGGCTCGTTTTACGAGGTCCCACTGTACTTTTAGGATCCCCTCATTTGAGGAATCTCCCCAGGCGCTCGTATTCGCCGCCACCGTCTCCACTAGCATCCTAGCCAACCCCGCCTCTGAGCACTCGCGACCCTTCCCCCAGCTCGAGGCACGCACCTCTTGCTACCACTCCAATGACTGCAGTTTGCTCTACGCTGCCAAGTGTTAGCAGTACTGCCGCCAGTGGGGCCAAGATGTTGGCGTTGACCGCATGGAGAAGTGCGACTTCCTAAACCGAAAGCGCTATTCCTGCACTAAGGATTACAACTTCTTGAGAGGGTAAGTGATTTTGCGTAGTCATACTGGTACGTTTGGGCAATAGCCTCTGTTTCCGGGAAGGTAATCATAAAAATACTCTGGATGGCGAGAACCCTAGGATTTAAGTCGAGAATAGGCAAGAGACCTTGCTCATCGTGTGTTGCACGTGGGCTTGGGTATATGGCAAGTTCACTTGGATGGGGCGTTGGTGTATGTTTCCTCACAACCGACATCCCACGGTTCGGAGTCACTCGGTATTCTCTTCTTATCCGGACTATATTTTTCATGTATTCTGATTATCACCTAACACAAGACTGAAATGGCGGAATGTCAGTATAGTTGTCCTGCAAAGCAATTCCTCCCCAGCGATTCGGTCAAATGTGAACGCCGGCTTACCTCAATGATTGTTACATGGTGATCTGATAATTTTGATTATAAATGCGTTATTCCCCCCAGAACTCCCGCTCGAAGTGCAACGCCGGCTTTGACACTTGCTTCTCGTCCTCAGTCGCGTTTCTGTAACTTCTACCCAAAGCCGAAAATATGAATCAAGGCCACCTCGATGTTCCCGGTGCTTCCCTATACTACGAGACGGGAGGGGAAGGGCCTCTTCTGCTCCTGATTCCCGGAGCGAACGGGGATGGCAAAGTCTTCGAACAGATTCTGGAACCCCTGGCCGAGCGCTTCACCGTTGTGGTGTACGATCGCCGTGGATTTTCTGGCAGTCAACTTCTCGGGCCTCAAAACTACGAAGTCCGGCTCGAGACCGACGCCGATGATGCGAGACGCCTGATTCAGCACTTGTCGGATTCGCCGGCTATCGTTTTCGGTACCAGCTCAGGGGCTGTTGTCGCACTCGAGCTTCTGGTTCGCCATCCCTCGGTAGTTCGCACCTTGATCGCCCACGAACCACCGGCCGTGAATCTTCTTCCCGATCCGGAGGCATCGAAATGGCGAGCATTCTTTGTCGATGTTTACGAAACTTACCGTCAGGAGGGCTTAGAACGGGGAATGTTCAAGTTTGTTACGGGGGTGCTGAGCCGGGAAGAAGCTGGACAGTGGAGGGAACGCGCAAGTAGCAGCAACGGCGGTGAACGAAACATCCAAAACCTCGAGTATTGGTATGAGCACGAAGTACGCCAGTATACGTCTGCTGATCTTGATGTCGCCGCACTTGCTGCGTTCTCTGGTCGGCTTATCCTTGCTGGGGGCCGTGAATCCCGCGAGTCTTTCCCTTATCTTCCGAATACCGTGCTGGCCCAGAAGTTTGGATTGCATATCTTGGAGCTCCCCGGCGGCCATCTTGGCTACGCACTCCATGCGCCACAGTTTGCTCAGGAACTCCGCGACGCTCTCATCTAACTCAATTCCGTGAGACACTGTCTTATGAATAGGCACGGAACAGTCCTGGTTTCCAGCCAGGCACGGAGATTTGCTTTACTTTCCTTTTAACATACCTCACCTTTGCTAGGGCTGGCACGGCCTCGGCTTGACTACTTCTGTCCGGAATCACACTTGCGGTTCATCTTAGTTTGTAGCAGATATAGCTTGTCTCTACATAGGCCAGACATAGCCCCAACCTAGCCGCTTTAGGTGGTCGGTAAGAAAGGTTTTGTGGTCCTATCGTCCCTCCTACCTAGATTTACTTCATTGCGAGATCAAGGGTGGCTATCTAGGTAGTTTTACAGCCACGTCGTAACTCCGTCCAGCAAGGTTATCGCCGAATTTTAAAGAATAAGCCAATCAAAGTAACTCTCTGCTTATTAGAACCAAGCTGAAAATGGCCTCCCACATGTTTGATTGCTCTGCTGGAGCGGCAGTCGCTGTCTATCGGCTATCCGCCCTTGGCGTCTCCAAGCTCGGCGGCTCCTGCTCTGCAATGGGGAATTTGAGGGAAACCGGCAATATGAGAGGGAACGCACGACAGAGAGGCTAGAGAAACATAATCAGAAAAGAAGGAACTGTGACCAGTGCTGCCTGCCGCTTGCCGTGAAGACTTAGGATGGAGAGAGAGAATCTGCAAGACCAGGAGATCCTGCCTCGATTTCACCTTTGCTTTCTCTCTCCCTAAACACCAAAGGGAACCGACACATCAACAGAATTAAACAGCAGCACCGAAATACTCAAAGGCTGCACAAAACCACGCGTCTGCTCGAGAGCAATTTGCTCTCTTATTGTTTTCTTTCTTTCTTTTCTCTGTCTTCTTGGACTCGTCACGCCTGCTACCGCTATTTACATGTTGGGATCCCTTCCACGTTGGATTCCCTACATTGGATTATCGGATTCCACATGGAGTTTCTTCCACGTTGAATCTTGGATTCTACATTCTGATTTCACAGACTTTTGTGTCTCGCAATCCGATGCGGTGGGTCGGATCTGCTGGTGCAGTACACGTGACCATCATCACGTGCATAGCCTTGACAGTTTATGGCAAATCACTCCCATACCTTGGTACTCTTGTGCACATTTTATCTGGCGAGCGACCATGGATGAAATCGAGCAACTGAGGAGGGAGCTCGAAAGGGAGAAACGCCGCCGGGAAGAGGCGGAAGCTCGTGTGCGGAATGAACAGCGTCGCCGTGAAGAGGCTGAGCTCCGCGCTACTGAAGCCCAGCAAGATACTACTGCTGCCTTGGCTGCCCTTCAACAGGAACGAGAGGAGCATGCCCGCATCCAACTAGGTATAACCATACGATCTAGCCTCGCTTTTTACCCGCCACCCACCTGCTGACAGGATAGGACAGATCAATGCCTAAACGACTATCTTGTCCAAATAAACCGTCTCAACTTCCACTTATCTCGCCTGCTCCCTCGCGCAGCGAATTCTGTGCCGACCCTTTCGGAGGGTGAGAAGTCGAAGTCCACATCTGGTCGGACAAACATCTTTGGGAAATACTATCCCCTGGAAATGCGCGCCTGGTGCGACTTTCCAGATCTTATCAGAGCTGCCTTTGCACGCATTCAGGCGACTGTCGGCGCCCAGAGACTCTTCCCCTCTGTTGCTGAAGTAGACTTCACCGAAAGAGGCCTGCTAGAGGAGCTTCCTGACGAGTTTCTGCAATCGGAATCCTTCATCAGCGAGATGAAGACATCCTATTTCCTGCACGAGACATTGCAGAAACCTACCCAAAGAATTATCAACGCCTACTTGAACGCGAGTGGACACACACAGAAGCTTTTATTCGACAACCGCACGGTTGGTTGGCAACCTCGGGTGAACAGCTTCTCCAACGCGGACACAGACAGCAATAATGATAGTAGGGACGACAACGCCGCCCCCAAGCTGCCGCGCAAGACCCAGCCGGACTGTCTTGTGCTTTGCGCGAATGCTTCTGTCCCACTAGTCGATACTGCTAGAGACGCTACTGGGGACGCTACTAGGGACGCTACTAGAGACGGGGATGGCAACGGGGATGGCAATGAAATTCGGATGGTACATCGCGTGACGCTTGGCGAACACAAAGCCACACATCGTCTGCGTGCTGGCACCGTTTCTCTCTATCTGCGGGGCCCTATGGCGGAAGACTTTATGGTCCAGCTGGCGAGGGATGCCAATTCCAGCCCTGCTGCGCAAGATATGGCCCAGGAGGCAAACCAAGGGGCGTCGTCTCGCTCCTCCGTTGGCCCGCCTGGGCGGGTCTCTTTTGCCCGTGCACTTACGCAGACCTTTCACTACATGATTACCTCCGGAATCGAATTTGGCTACATGGCGACGGGGGAGACACTTTCCTTTTTGCGGGTGCCGCGGGATGATCCCACTACCCTCCTATACTACACTGCGCTCTTCCCACAGTTTGGCCGGCGGAGGCCAAGGGGCGATGACGATGTTGCCGACCCTGAGAGCGACAGCACCAACCACCTTGCCATCTCCGAGTTATGTGGCCTATGTCTGCTTGCGTTTGAATCTACATCCGAACCGGCACGCCAGAGGAGCATCAACATATCACAACTAGCCCCATTCCCCAAACTTCCACCTTCCCTTACGGATGACACGACGTCGGTGGTGTCCTCTTCCGCCACGCCACGAAGTCGGGATAGCAGCCAGGGACGGCGCAGGCGCCGTGAAGATGGCGACGATGGAGATGATGAGAGGAGAAATGACGGCGATGCAGGCGCAGGGGTTAGTACCGTAGAGCGCGGCCGTCTTCGCCCTCCGGCGCACAGACCACGGGTCCCATCTCCGTTAAAGCGGCAACGGTCCGCATCGGACCATCCGACAGGTGATGACGAAATCCACCGTAAACAGCGGCGGGTTGATTTGCACCAAGACTCCGTCAGACGCACTCCCATGCCGTCTCTCCCGGGTCCGTTTGATCCGTCGTCCTTTCAGCCAATCCGCCCATACTGTACGCAGGCTTGCCTGCGAAGTCTCGTCCGCGAAGAGGAAGTAGACTACAACTGTCCAAACGTTGTGCTGCACTTGCAAGCGCTTCGTCGTTACAATGATTCCCGGCATCAAACAACTCACGCCCTCACGCGGAGCACGCTTTGCAAACTCGTCCAAACCCAGCTTCTGGACAACGCCGAGCGGGACTGCGAATGTTTCATCGATAAGGGCTTTTCAGGCGCGATTGGCTGTCTCTTCAAGATCACGGTGACGGGATACGGATACACCTTTGTGGCGAAAGGCGTCCAGTCCTTCGACCGCCACCGGCTGTCCCACGAAGTTAGCGTCTACGACCAGCTTTCCGACCAGCAAGGCGTGCTGATCCCTGTCTGTCTTGGCCTGATTCAGCTGCTTCTACCCTATCCGATGCTGAACTGCACCCTTGTGACGCATATGCTGTTGATGTCATACGCCGGCATCCCCCTCTATTCGTCGAAGCTGCATAAGTTTCCGGGAATTCGCGACATCAACCTGGACCGGGAGGCGGCGCGGACCTTGGACGAGCTGTGGACGGTCGGTCTGGGAGACCGGGATGAAGAGAGCAACGGCAACTTGACATGGTGCCGGGAGACTGGGCGGGTGATGAAGATTGACTTTGATCAGGCGTATGTCCGCCGGCGCCGTGGTGACGACGATGAACGTCAAGAAAGGGAACTGCTGCCACCCGCCCAGAGACCTGAAGGCAAGGGTTGGGATGATACCGGAGAGTTGAAGAGAAATCGGCGAAAGCAGCAGTCGCATTCGACTGTCGAGAGCCTTCTGCTGGCCTAGCAGTTTTGGCCGGTAGTCATATCACGTCCTGCTGGGCAGGCGTAGTGTACGGCTGAGCCGCGGGTCACTGACACGAAATTATGGCATGGCGGCGAACTTTTGGTCTCGTCGCTTCATTCATGCGCGCCACTAGTTAGATGACGACGCATTTAGTGGGCGGGGCTACCAACTGCACCCAGTTGCGCGGATCAGCAGCGAAGCGACTTTGTGTTCACTTCCTCCTCCCGCTCCACGGTGCGCTTGAGCTTGTGGCAATGACCATGGCAGCGTTAAGGGTGATGGCGCTGGCATTCGCGGCATTCTCAATAGACCCGGGGGGTGTAGATCCGCGTTATAGCACAAGTAACTAAAGTCCATGACGAAAAATGGCAATATCATATGTACCCGGCTACCTGGCCTCTTGTAGTCTGGGTTTTTTACTGAAAACTACTCAGACGGATCGGAGTGCAGCCCCTGTCCGCAACATGATATACGAGGCCTGAAAAGGCATTCGGTCAAATGTGCTCGAACAGTTGGGGGCAGAAGCTGCTGCAAAGTTGCTGCGGGAACTGACAGACGTCGGACATGTTGGCCAATAGACCATAGCAACGGGAGCGCACAAATAGGGAATCCCTATGAAAAAGGATCCGAAGGATGGCCTCGCAGTGGACTTAATAAGACACATATGTCACGCGAAGGAATGAAGAGGTCGAGTCCTAAGTCCTGAGAATGAAAGCTGATGGCGGAAAGAACTGCATTGCTAACTAGAATAATGACTTTTTGAATATAACCTAACTCTTCATAATACACCTCGACGAATAAAGTAACGAAAAATAAAATAATAATAGTAGTCTATAACTAAAGAATTGACGGCCTTGTAAGTCACCCGGCTACACGTAGCTATGTTAGCAGAAGAGGGGAGGCGGAGTCAGGTTCGTAGAACATCATATTGTCCCCCCCGAGTCTCCGCTCGTTAAAAGCCTAGAAGTTCTTAGCTGGCATTACAAAGGGTCAGAGGTATATGGTCATCGTTACAACACGAGAGGATAAAATTAGTAGTGGGACGTGTTTACTTTGCAGTTGATGGATGGGATATAATTCCTTGGGGAATAATGGATAAATTGATCGTAGTTAGTTTTTGGGAAGAAGAAGAAAACAGACACCCCCCCCCCCAAAAACCAAAAAAAAAAAAAAAAAAAAAGAAGGAGAAAAAGGAAAATAAAAAAAAATTTCACGGTTTCGAATGTATGACGTCTTGTTCAGGTCTTGACACGAGCGCTCGTAAAGGTGCAACCACCTGGAGCTACCCGATACTGACTCAGCTTTTGATCCAGGGTTATACGGCTTCATTGTTACTCCGATGATGTATCGGTGATGGGGGCCTCCTTCCTATCCCTATCGGCCGTGGCATCTCCCTCGTGCCTTCAGTCACAGACTCACAACTGCAGCTACAGGGGGAAGTCCTCGTAGCCGCGATAGATAATTCGTACTCGACTCTTCAGTCGTTAATCCCCGCACTCCCCGCCTTTCAATTATATGTGGCGGTAGATCCGATGGTTGGGTGGCGTGAGGAGCAGCACACTCTGACCATGTATAGACGGTCTAATACAACGATGGCAACGAGAAAGCGCATCATCTACTGCGAGTCCATAGATGACGTATATCGCTAGATATACTCTTCTAAAATGCATCCTAGGAAAGGTCATAAGTTACAACCAACAGAGAAGACAGTAGATCTACCAGGGATCAACGCGTGCTCATATGGATACAATTGTAGGTTGCAGGCTGCAAATTACTGAAGAAGATAGACGTAGTTCCCACTGCTTAACGCTAGACTTTTGCCACAATCGAATATAAACCTACTCTTCATAATGGAGCTAAGTGAATAAGGCAACTAGAACTAATATAATGATTAGCGGTGACGAATCCACCTGACAAAATATCGTTGATTTTGAATCATTCTTGACAATAAAGTTTGAGCGCAACCATACCATTGGTACCCCTGCACACCTCGCAGGGGTTGATCAATTGATCTGTGTGTGTCCCAGCGGGCGGGGAAGACGATATGCGAAGTGACTGTCGATCCATCTTGGGGCTCCAGTGCTCCAGTGCTCCACTCCACCACACATCTTCCGCCTGTTTCGCCATCGATCAAGCCCTATCATGCCCAGCCACGTATGTACTGAGGTGGGAATAGGATGCATGCCTGAAGAACGGGTCCACGGTCCACGGGTCCCCGCCTTCTCCTTTTTCCGCGAAATTCTTCATGCTGCGGATGCACTTGACCTCGAGCCTTTTTCAACTCGAGTCCGCGCGCTGACCGCCACGCCATTAAATTTATGTATCAAACTGGTAACAAATCTAGTACCTAAAGAGCCTGGGAACCCGGCGCACAAAATGAGCAGCCCAAGGGCGCCCCCGGAATCGATGGAGATTGACGGGACCCCCACCTCGCCAAAGGCGTCATCGCCCATGATGGGGAAACAACTTGATAACCTCGACAGATTGACGGCTCCAATTGAGGTGGTACGTTGTGTCTCAAGCGTGTAACCTGCGCTAAAGGGCTATTCTCATCCCGGCATATCACCTTTAGGACAAGGCGAACGCGGACTCTGCACATCCCTCGTTGTGAGCTCGGCTCCCCTCAGCCATCTCAAGTATCATCTTTCCTGGCAGTCACTAACTACATAATAACGAGCCAGTGCTGTCACCGACACACAGTCACTTAAATCTGCCATCTTTAATTACAAATGGGAATATGGCCGACGGTACCACGCGTTCGAGGAAGGCACCTACTGGTATACTACTTCTACTGATTCGTGATAATTAACCTGGCTAGCTTTTTTTTACGCGGTCCTGACCAGAGGTCCCCTTGCAGGGCCCCCAATGACGAGCGACAGCAAGAGGCTGAAGACATGGTGTGAGTCTTAATTGTCACGTTCCATCCGTCTTTGTCTGACCAGCTTCATAGCCATGAGATGTATCGCATTGTACTAGAAGGCAAGCTCACTTTGGCTCCGGATGAAAACCTGCAGGTACGGTGTTTGTGTACCCCGATTTTTTTTCTGGGACTTCGCACGCATGCTAACAGTTCCTGTGAAACTGCTCTAGCATGTCCTTGACGTAGGTTGTGGAACCGGAGTGTGGGCAATGTAAGTCACTGTACATCCCCATGCTAAAGGGTTTCTTCTTCCTGTTCTTCCCCTTTCCCTTTCTATCATACTCTAACAGATAGAGGCGAATAGCGAGTTCGCCGACGAACATCCCGAAGTTGAGGTGACTGGCGTTGATCTTTCACCCATCCAACCGCCCTTTGTACCGCCGAACTGCAGATTTGAAGTTGATGATATCAACAAGGAATGGACATATCCCGAGGAGTATTTTGACCTGGTCCACATTCGGTCAATGAGTGGTTGTGTCCCAGATTGGGTCGCGTTCTATAAGAAGGTTCTGAAGTATGCCCTCTCGAGTCTCAAGACTCTCAAGAAACGGGACACATAGAGGATATGGCTGGAAAACACAACATCTAACGGGGGATTATCATAGACACCTTAAACCGGGCGCTTGGATCGAGCACGTTGAACTCTCCGGCGTAGCACAATGCGACGACGATACATTACCTCCAGACTCGGCGCAAAATAGATGGATTCAAGTGTTTAAGCAAATTGGGGAGGCTATTGGGCAACCATTCGATATAGCCGAGACGGCCGGGGATTTGATTCGAGAAGCAGGCTTTGTTAACGTTCATGAATGGAGGTTAAAGATACCCATCGGAACGTGGCCGAAGGATAAGGAGCTGAAGCAGTGGGGTGCTTGGAATAGGCTGTTCATACTTCAGGGGCTCGAGGGCTTTTCTATAAAGGGCTTGACGGATACCTTGGGCGTAAGTCTACTAAGCAGACGTTGATTCGTCGCCCTGTTGGCATTTTACGTCTGCTGGATATCGACTAACTCTGATGGGATAGTGGTCGTATGAACAGGCCCAACTGTACCTCGCCGAGCTTCGGAAAGAGCTTACCGACGATAGCATCCACTCCTATATAGACATGTAAGGCTCCCCTTGGTACATATAACCGGCTTTGATTACTTTATTCAGAAACACATAAGCACTAACATGCATAGGCTCATCATTGACGCCCAGAAGGCGGATGAAACTACCGAGTAGGCACTGGGCAGTGCCGAAGGGCAAGGTTGGTTGACGGGGCTTATAGATTCTTTATAGAGATATGGGTTTAATTGGGCAGTTACCAACCAGTCCACCCGAGATCATGGGCTACTAATACGCATGCCCATTGAATAAAGTTGTATCTTCTTTATCGTGCATGGCATTGCAAGCCCCACATGCAGGACTTGAGGAGTCTCGGGTTATGATCAAAATATTCCAGTGGCAGCATTGAACCTTTACGCGCCCGGCCTTGAACGCAGAATTACGATCCCTATCGAGTGTGCAGCGCCCCATCGACGACCTCGGCCTCCATTATGTTCGAAAACGAAGCTGGACATGGCGGGGGTTGTTGAGCGAATAGCGGATTTGTTACGATCAACGGCAGCGGGTTCCGCAGTGCCTGACACTCGGGCCTCTTCTTCAGATCCTTCCCTCTTACTTTCGATGTCGCTCGTGAAAAGAACAAAGACCCGCTCCCCCTCTTTTCCCTTCTTCCTCCCCGCCCTTTTCTCCTTCTTCCTCCCCGCCCTTTTCTCCTTCTTTCCCTTTCTAGTGTATGAGCCAGGCTCCATCTGCGTAGAGCTCTCTAGCGGCGGGAGGATCCTATACCGTGGTATACCGTGGACCTAATGGTTACCCTAACATCGAGCTCTCTTCTGATATCATTCGAGCGTGCCGGCCAGGAGTAATCCTAGACTTCGTTTCTTAATTAAGTGCCTTCCCCATTCTTCCCTCACTCTACCCGAGTGACGACTTACCCCTCGATCAGCGGAATCTACACGCCAGAGAGTAGTCTAGTATTGTATCCGTAGTATTCAAAAGACACGACATGTGTTACTGGCTTTCAATGTCGTAACGCCCACGGAGGTCTCGATATAGGTCTCACTGAATGCCCCTCGCCCTCTCCAATGGTACGGCCATTCATACCTCGTATTAGCGCGATCATATAATCATAGTGAGACGGATCGTCTGTGATCATATAATCGAAGTGAGACAGGCTGGCGTAGCCTGGTCGAGACATCATGAAGGAAAAAAACAAAAATAGAAACAAGAATGAATGACCCATGGCCAGCAGCCAGAACTCCCAGAAAATCAATGCGGGCCCTTAGACAGTATTTGCGGACGTCGGAACTGTCGATCCACTCAATTCAATACGAAGACTTTAAACAGGGTCGCACCCAACAGAAGGGGACGGCCGGGTGGAATGACGGTGAGGATACTGTAAGACAAAAAGAGGGAATATTAGAAGTTCCCCGGGACCAGAACTGAACCATCTTCGAAAGAAACCGAACCGAATGAGCTGAATGAGCGGTGGTAAGACAGGAAAGTGGGATGGAAGGTAATGCTTGCGAACTTGAACAACTTAGAGAAAGCAGACTAAGACATCGTTTTCTGCCAACGTCCCTCTTGACTCTGAAGATTTCTTCCCCGTCGGCCTTGCCACTACTGCTGGAAAATCACAAGGTGCCCTCGTCGTTGATCGTACCTCCAGCACCGTCTCACCACTGGTGTCATGTTAGTTTATTACTAGAGAGCTCCGCCAGGAGGTTTCCAGGTCTCGGACAGGAACCTAGTAGAAATTAGGTGCAGTATTGATCAACCTTTGGTATCACGACGCAATGACGAGTCCGAGACAGCATGACAGGGTAATGTCGAAGGAGCCGGCTGAACCAGCAAACTCAATTGCAATGCCAGCAACGCACATGGGGAAAGAAAGACTGCAGCAACTCACATTGAGGGTTGCTTAATGAGACACGTAGATCGGAGGCTGGGAGCCCCGCCTAGGAAGAGCTAGTGCGCAGAGGCGCAGCGCATAGGCTGGGGAATGCGTGCGAGTGGTTACTAGTATGGGGAAGACCGTCTTCTGAGCTGATACCTTAGAAACCCAAGCAAGTTTTGGGGAAGACCCTATAAGAGCCAGAACAAAGCCTCGCACCCGGTCGCGAATGTCTTTTTTTGACACGACAAACGTTAGGTAGAATACTTCCGACCTATTCCAGGCTAACTACAATGTGGGTGAAGTGTGAAGATAGTCCAGGTATCAGGATTAGCGGACTGCGGAGAGTCATGCAACAGTTGAGAGAGACCGGCAGGTCGTTTAAGAGAGAGCCGCGCATACACAGGTACGCAAATGGGCACGTACGTGGAAGGAAGAATTATATGAAGGTTCAGCGACTAGGATTTGGAACAACACCATCATTCTCGTACGTGAGCGACAGTCATACCTCCCACAAATGAAGAAAATCGACCTTCCGTATGGTGCGAGACACGGCAGTCTGTCCGGTCGATCGCTCCACATCGCAGACCATGCGAGGAACCCTCGGGGGGAAGTCCGGATGGACTGCGAATCTGCAGTCTATATTCGCGTATAAATATGCCGTTATTCATCCTCAAAGATTTATTGAACTTCTCATTCATTATCTTCAGCGCTCACTCAGCCCTGCAACCATAAAACAATCTCCTCTAAGCTCCTCATTTCTCTCAACAACCAGACAATCACGTCGACTCGTTTACCACTCGAAAGCCACCGCAATCATGAAGTTTAACCCCGCCATCATCGTCGCCTTAGCCGCCGCCGCTGCCGCCGCTCCTGACGATACCAATCCTCCGAAGGCCTGCACGCCCGGCACTTATGCTTGTACTACCGATGCCAAGGGCTGGCAAGTCTGTGATGTCTCTGGCCAGTTCGTCGTAAGTGAATTCACATCTTGGCAGTTTTGACGCAAAGAGCTATACTGATGAACTACTTCTAGCTTGCTGGTACTTGCCCCCCCGGCACTTCGTGCCAGTTCTTCCGGCCTAGCCTAAGCCCCTACTGCGTTCCCCCAGGCTTCAAGTTCCCTGGCCAGTAAGGTTATCCTACACGGCCGACAGCAGCGCCACCTTATATCAGAGAGTAGCGCAAGCCTACAGAAGTTGCGTCCCTCAGACTAGCTAGAACTAGATCTCTTCAATAAAAGCACCCCCTACATCCTCGTCTTGCCCTGCAGAAGCTGTGATCCCCGCTTTTCTCTGCAGTCAGTGATAGTGTTGCCGGTTTCGTCTCAAAGACCTTGATCGCCCTTGGATCACTTGGCGTAGCTCGACTGCTCTTTTCTCCCATCAACTCTTCACCGGAGAAGTCTTGGACTCTCCAGATCACATATTCCCCATTATGTCCGAGCTATACGGTATTCATTGCGTTGTTCATAACATTGGCATATTTCTGCGTTGGGGGATATCTGATAACCTCAATCACGCCACACCTTTCGATAGAAAATGTAGGGTTTTTGGGCTTCGCCTCTTAATACTTACCATGTCCATGGCGAATAAGTACGACCGATGCTAATATTATCGATGCTTAAAAATGCCGCGACCGACTTTGACGGCGATGTCTTCGTTAGAAACTATGACCAACGGCGACGAATCTAGCTATTTCGTGAGAGTGTCTGCTTATACTACATTGATCATGATCCTTCTTCTTCGTCTTCTGGCAGAGTACTTGTAAGTTCCTCAAACTTTTGCTCCAACCATTTGCCCACGAATTCGAGGGCGGCCTCGTCACACTCGATCGAGGAAACTTTGAACTGCTTGACAGCAATTCCCTCCCACTCGCCGACACCGCCTCCCTTGCTCAACTCTGTACCTAGAGGCTGGCACGTATCGAAGTCTAGCAGTACGGGCTCGCCGCTATCCGAGAACATCACGTTGAGGGGATTGATATCGTTGTGTGCCAATCCGAGGGCATGGAGATGATTGACCCCGGCCTTCAGGCCTTGCATGCACCGCTCCCGCTGGTCTTTATCAAAGGAAGACGGGTCGTACGCGCGCTCGAAGAGAGTCTTGCTGTACTTGACCAACGCCAAACCCGTGACGCGGCCGTCGTCGCTCACCACGCACCCTAGAGACTGACCGAGGTTCGGATGGGGATGTTTGCGCAGGGTTTCGTAGATCTTCGCCTCCCGTAGGAGTCGGGCGGCTATCTCGTCCTTGCGGTCCGGCGAGTAGCCGTCGAGGGGCGGGTTTTTGATGTAGATGGTTGGCGCACGGGTTAGGTGCGAGTCAAAGGGTGGAAAGATGTCCTCGCGTGGGATGGGCTTGAGGCTCTTGACGGCATCGTCTCGGTCCACGTCGGCCTTTCGCGCCGCGACCGTGCCGTGGTAGTAGGTGTCTCCCTCGAGAGCGACGATTGCCGTATGCGAAAATACCAGTCCAGACTTGCTGTCTTCTTTCCAGACCTCGTTGATGGAGACGATCTTCCGCGGCAGTGTTGCGCAACTCATGGTGGCGTATTATGGTTGGCTATTATTCTTGATTTGAGGGAGTGTGATTTGGGTAACGGTGAAAATAAAGTAGAGCTTCAAGACTGGTTTGGCCGATTTAAGCCGGAAACCCTTGAGGGACAAAAGATCTGATGGCGTGGCAGAGTCCGATGGACGAGATCCGCGAAGATGATTGACGGGTGGATTAATTGACAGTCGGTTACGGCGAAGCGGGGACCGTCGGAGACCCCTAAAAGCAATACACAAACATCAAATCCATAGGGCCCTGGCCTAGTTGGGCAGGTTTCATCCAAGTTCATCATTCAAACAAGGAGCCGTCGAACAGCTTCACTGGAACCTGAAATATTAGGCAGGAAAGTGGGAAATCATCGGTAGCAATGGAAAGAATTCTCAGGATCAGGATGGTCAGAATCATCAAAATCCAACGTTTCATTGTGACGAAAGAAGACTTTGTGTGACGATAAGAGGGTTTCTGATTTGACAGAGTAGCCCTGTCGTAGCACGATGGCAGCCACTACGACCGCCATTACGGCAGCCTGGTGCCAGTGGTGGTCAATAGGCAGTTGAGCATCGAATCACGTTTGATATCAACAATTTGAAGGGTAAGACCCCGCTTTTTCGGTCGGCGGTGTTGCAGACCGGGGCGGCCATAAATCGTCGACACGATTGGCCGCCATCATCCGACAGCAACGTACTTCATATCTTGCCCTCCAATTGATCACTTCCGCCATCGCCTGGCTGCTGCCAGGCGAGACACCACTGACAATGGAAATGCGCAAATGTGCAATGGACTGCTTCATGGCAGTTTCACCCTCGCCAATTGGACGAACAAAGATAAGAGTTGATAAGAGTTCCGCCGCCAGACCGTGATGCATCTCATACATTCCAAATTGTCATGGCTGCAATAGCGTCTGCTGATAGCTCGGCACTTGGACGAGTTCGACTCTGACTTTCACCAGAGCCTCGCAAAAGTGATTACATGGGGAGCGGTTGCTCGGTTATATAAGGGTGACATGATTCCCCCGTCTTTCGTCCTGAGGATGGCTCCAAATTTCCCTACATCTCATCCCAAGCACCTGGCGAGCGTTGATACCATCGAATAGTGACCAGGCAGACTCTTCTCACTCTACACACACTCAACACAGCCCGCACTCCGAGTTAGTGCCTTGCGCAGTCCCATCATCCATATAAGTAGTTTAACGCTCGAGAATATCATCAAAGCTTCCCAAGGTAAGGGCTGACCACGACTCTACGCGTCCACTATCTCCTAATGGACCTATAGATATGGCGTCACCAATTGACGGAGAACTACTCGTCGATAGCTGCACGTTTGTGAATGTTGTTAAAACGGGTGTGGACGGGGCCCGAGTCGTGGGTTCGGTTAGGACTAAGGACTGTGGTAAGAGAAACTGCCCAACATCTGGGTAATGAAGAGGACATTGATGTACTTCACAAGGGGACACTCACCCCCTAGTTATAAGAGTTAATTCATTATTGAATCAACCACTTTCTCTTTAGCTTCGTATTCTTCCTATTTCCTACATTAGTACTGTGATCGAGTAGAGAAGTAAGACCAAAACACCCTCTCTAGGAGGCGTAGTAGGACGAATCGATCCTCTGTACTTAATTTTAGCACACTCTCCCTTAATGCTTTGTTTGCTACAGGGCTCGTAAGGCCGAGAGAGGCACAGGATGGAGGCGAAAGGAAGGGCGATATGTGGTGTATTATATCGAATATTTGAAGCGGTGGCGATTACGGCGTGGCATGACCTCGGACGTGGAGAAAGCCCCGAGGAATGAGAACGGGCGTTATTTCTTGACAGCGGGTATAGGGTGCCGGAGAATATGCGTACAAGCGATGAAGAGAGGGTCAGACAGCTTCCTACCCTACAGCTCCCTTCGTGGCTTCTTGCCTTCCAAGACCTGCTGCTAGCACGAAGCTCTGCCAGGCATGGCTCTTTCCTACTATTCCCATATTCCTGCAGCCCCAACTCTTTTAGTATTCTTATGTTCGTGATGAGGAGGCATCATAGGGGTATCGGGCAGTCTTAAATTTAACAATGATCTACAAAGTTTAAACCCCCCAGAAAACCACCCCAGAAAAACAAACGCCCGGCAAGAAGAAAGACCCAGCGAAGAAAAAAAGACAAAGAACAGGAATTAAAGGTAAAGTAAAATAAAAAAAAAATCCATTGTTGGCCTACACTCTCAATATGATCCACTCCTTGATCCTTTTTACCACCATCGTTCTAGTGCAAACCAGAACAGCCACAACGAAGCAAGAAATACCGAGGAGAGCCATTGCAGCTGAGAGGTGCTTTGGTGCCCACATCAGGCCCCCTCCAGCGAAACAACAGACAATCTCGAGGTAGAGGAGCGCCGGCGCGAAGCGGAGCGTGCTGTAGACGATGATGCCGGTCGCCGCCACGCCCAGGGCAGACAAAACACACCCAAATCATGCTTTCGGTGCTTTCCTTCGACTCACAGTTCCCCTGTTCTAGAAGTTCCACCAGCCGCCTAATACAACCAGTGGCTCTCGTCCATCTTGCCCCCGGCCGCTGTCGCGATGTCCTTGGTGGTTGCCCTCTCTGTCTGCAACAGTTTGAATCTCCCTTTCCTCCTGCAGCCGTCGCTTCATTTCTGCCTCCCATGCTCCTTCTTTATTCACGTTCGCATCGCCGAGCGGGGGCAGGAACGGTGCTAAGATCGGAGGTCTCGCCAAATGTAGTAATCGTAATCGATGGGCCGATAGCAAAGAGGGCAGGAGGAGTCGAGTCGGTCGACGCCGGATGGCACGGTCGGTCAGGGAAGTGGCATTTGTCGCCAACTCGCCATTGATTGATCCGTTTCACTGGCTTGTGAAGGAAGAAACAAAACGGGAGAGGGCTTTCGCTGGATGAAAAGGACGGTGTCAAAAACAACTAGCGTCTTCAACTGAGGCTTGCTAGCTTGAAACGGTTCTTCGATAGCAGCCCCGATTGAACAAGGGGCAAAAGAATCAAGAAAGAAAGGGAATCAAATATTCCAAATCTGATGGAAGCAGTTCCGCGATGGGATCACATCGCTCTTGTTGATTTTTCAATGGACCAGAGCAATCAGCTCCATGGGAAATCATCCTGGTGATGATGGAGAGTCCAAGTCCTGACCCCTCTTTTCCCAACAATTGAACGCTTCCAAATTAGTCAACGTTTATTCATTATTAAGAATAATTACTAATACCGGCTTAACAAGAACACGGAAGGAGAGGATGTGGCTCAGTGAGAGACGAGACATGGCGTTCATCTGGTACTTCCGATGAAACCACTCAGGTCAAGAGCCGTATGCTCCTAGGACAAGATCAGTTGAGGTGCATCAAGAACAGTCATGTTGAAGAATTCCCATTGAAGAATTCCCAATGTGCGATGCTGTGCACCGCCACCGCCACTGGGACGAAGTGCTCCTTCTTCAGAACAGAGATTACAATGAACAGCAGAACAGGGCAGAGGACAGACGTTTCTTAAACTAGCTAGAACCATGTAATATTCTCTAAGAAGTAATGCTGTAGGTATCATTGAGCTCAAATGTCATTCTCGTAGCCAAGTGGGTGTCTTCTCTTCCATGGTCTCCTTCAACGCCCAGTTCACCACACATTTGTGTGGCCAGGCTCTGCCCCAGCACTGCCATCGGAAATAGGCCAATCCTTGATCAACGGACTACGTGCAGGCTCGATACCATCAAATCGTTGTCCACGAGGGAATTTGTATATAGATCCTCAGCCCCAATGAATTCCCAGCCCCAAAAAACCTCGCCCTCTCTAAACCGTGAATCTTGAAGGAAGTCTCGTAAACTTCACGCTCGCCCGCCCATCGTAGAGTACGTTTTTGCAAATATATTCTCCATTTACTCCAAGATAATCTTCATACTGTGCCTCCGAATACCCTAGAAATTAATCAGGATGGACCCTTCGGGGCCATTCAGACAGCTCGCTGAAGAGCTCACCGAAAGGAGGAGGAAATGGTCACAGATCTCGAGCATAGAGATTGACAAGGCAATCCATCTCAATGGGCTCAAGAGGTTCGCGAGATCCTTTCGCCTAAGTACTCCGATCCCCAGCGACATCGTTGATATCGTTGCTGGTCCAGATCCTCAGAGGCAAAACTTCCTGGCTCAAAAATCGAAAAGAGACGCTCTCGAATATGTATCGCACTTGGTAAATATTGCGTTGGATGGTCCGGAAGGAACTTCCCCGATACCCGAGGGATTTGCCCCATCGCACATCTTGACTGGAGAAGTTCCGCTATTACTAGAAGGTCGTGGGAAGTCAACCCTCTTGGATTCCATTTATGGGAGCGATTATCACAAAACAGTTACAAGCCAGAGCAAAACGGCTTCAACGGCCCTCACACGGCCATCCTCGTCTAGTCAACACTCGAAGCCGGCTTGGGTGACGCAAGTTGAGCACCCGGAAGAAAGGCTCGCAGCGATCACGGAAGAACTGGAGCCGGAGGAACACGGTGCTCGAGCTTTCCGCACTACAGCTCACGATGCGGAGCTGGAAATAGCATCTACGATCTCGGTAGATTCCATGCAACTCACCGCCGCACAAAGAGCCCACGTCATCAAGAAGTTTAGCCAGGTAGTGTTAGAGAAGCTCAAACCCTTTCTACCTGTGGGCTCCACGGCACTTTCCTCTAGTAAACATGGCTTCACCAGGCGACTTGAGTATCTTCTCAAAGAATTTTCCAAGAGCGCTCAACAAGATGCCCCAGACAAGGGAAGGAAAATGGGGTGTAAAAGCATCAGGGTGTTAAGGCGAGAGATTGCGAGGGAATGCGACGCAATTCTTTCCTCGAGAACAGCCCCAGAAATTGCCGAGGCAATACGCCCTACTACTAGTATTGGAGGGGAAGCCGATCTACTTTTCCCGACCCAGAGGACGCCCAAGGAGAAAGTTGACGACTGGCTTAGCCTAGACGTTGACCTGAAAGAGGCACAATCACTCGGGCCTGGCGGGCCAGCTGAAACCCAAGGCAGGGATCCCTTTGATGACTTGGACGATGGATCTCTGTTCAGCGGCTCCGTCGAGAGGATATCCATATCCGTATCTGATGGGGACAGCGATCCTTTGTCAATTCAGCCAGAGAATGCCGGGCTCTATGCTGAGTCTGTCAGCGTCGAGGAGATCACAACTTACTTTACTGGTCATTCCGCTTTTCAGGACTTTATCGACCAGCTCCGTACTCTGATCGAACGCTACCATCACAACAAGATGGACTTGATCTCACACCGTATACAACAGTCCATTGAACCCCGCGGAGGGTGGCACGATCTTAGTGAAAGCTACATGGCAATCTTCATTGTCGACTGGGATATCACGAGGTTTCTGGCCTCAAACTACGACGACGGATTAGAGCAAGATCTAAGTCTCTGCCTATGCTTTGTTGGGGAGCTTATCGATGCGCAATTGACCACTATCAAAGATTATTTCGAGAGGGTGTGGCCTACTCATCCGTGGGAACTTCTTCAGGCCATCACGCAAGCTGTCAAGAGCCACGCACAAGGTGAGTTAATACGGTACAGCCCATTGATGAGCCACTAGCTATTGTACGTGGCCGGACTGATCAAGTAAAAACAGACAACCCAATAATATATGATATGAGACAGTCGGACCAGAATTGGGTTAGCATTAAGCTCGATGAGAAGCATGAGAAGCAGGCGCTGGTTCATGGCTCTGGGACATTCCTGACTGCCGTGGGCCAGCAGCTGTGTTGGCTCGCCGCAGCCTGCTGCACAACGGAATCCGGACTAGCATTGTCTCGCAGCTCATTATCAAAGGCGTATGATTTCGGATCTCCAGTCCGCGTGGTTGTTTTTGGAATCGACGTCGAGGTTGAGCCACTCAATGACAGTGAAGAAACGGCTTGTTGGAAGATCCTGGCTGGGCGTTCTGTATTGGTGACGGGGTTTCCAATTCCGTCAAGGCCGGACGGAATGGCTGGGCTTGAATCGCAACTGGGTGTTTTATCCAGTCTGATCGGGACCAGGCAGGCTGTCACTTATCGTGGGGGCTATGTGTTGAAAGCCAGGTTCCAGGCACTCGTTCCCGTTCGAAGGGAACATGGTGCTGTTCAATGGCACCTTGTTAACACATACCCGAGAAAGATCAAATGGGCCGATATAGACAGCTCGTGTCCCACCAGAGTTATGGGAACGAAGCGAGCGGATCTCAAGAACCTCCAGTTCTCCCCAGCGTACTTAGGGTGGTACTGGAACGTTAACAACACGCTCGGTAAGTTAGTGTTTTCCATCACGTCAATCGAAGGGAGAGAATGGAGTTAGGCACCTATGTTGGCTAACCGATATCTAGGTACTGACCGTTTCAATTGTTGCGACGTAAAATACACCAAAGCGAGGCTCGCAACGTCATCGAATGTCAACATGTCCGAGATAACTGTGGGATTTAGCCAATGGATCCAAGCAACTGCCAAGTTCACCCTCGGCAAGAAAGACGGTGTTCCGCTGAGGCAAAAAGCAGATTACTACGAGGGACTTCTAGACGATGCTCGAGACCTTCATATCTTTGTCTATGATGCCAATAAGCGAAGAGCGGTCCATGTAGATGGCGAGAGGTTTATTCTCCAAGTCATCCTGCATGACCGAAGCCGGACGGACCGATACCGAGAAAGTGACCGCTCTGCGAAGATTCCGGCCTCACCTTATGGAAAGGACACGAGGCCTACGATGCGCCAAAACGCTAGAATTGTCTTGAGCGAAGATGTCGCGCTCAAACAGGGGAACTCTGGAGATTTTTTGTTCTTTAAGGACAAAGTTCAGGAGATCTTTGAGAGACTTGAAGCATTCCAGGGATATACCTCCGGTGGCCCTACATCGGGGCTGTCTTTAGAGATATCGAGGGCTATCACTGGTTGGGAATATTTGGATATTGTCAAAAGCAAGCGATCCATACGGCCCAAGAAAATCAATCTGTTGAAGAGTTGTGGCTCTTGGCCATCGTTTGCCTTCGACGAAGAGATCAACGGTATTTTCGTGATAGGCCAGGATTTTGGGGACATATTGCAACTCGAGGACCCGACGCGATCAAGTTGTCTCTCTTACAGGACTTTGCCAGAAGGTATGGACTATCTAGGGATCCAAGTATCGACTTTGTTTAAATTGTTCGAAGAACACGCCTCTATCGAGGATCAGCAACAGCTAACGTCGTCCGCGCTCGCCTGGCATTGCCCGGGGTTACTGTTCGAGCCGTGTACGCCCGACGCTCATGACGCGACCAAATGCCAATGTGAACGAGTGCAGGAGTTCATACCTCATCGAAACAGCTTTGATCCCCGGCGCCTATGGGCTCCCAAGATTAAACCACCGGGAGTTTTCCAGATTAAAGGCGCCGCCATTTTTGGAGAGCCTCCTTCCAGGAGGCTGTTAAAACGTTCTCCATCCACCAGCAAACCCCCGGCCGCGGTGACGCCGGCAACACTTGTCGCTGAGGGGGCAGCCTCACGGACACCTAGAACCCCTCCGCCGGTTTCAACCCCCGACACGCCCTCTCTGGTCGCTCCATCCCAACCGTCACTCGAAGAAATGAGTTTTTCTGGTAGCGCATACGCTTCAGCTTCTTCCTCACAGATACATACCTCTGTCAGCAGCGATATAATGTCCTCACGATCGACGTTGGCTTCATCCGTATCCCCGCGTCCGTCCGACTATAGCCAGTCTGATTTAGGTGTCAAGAATGCTTGTCTCAGATCAGTCTTATCTTATGCGCAGGTCCTATCTCGTCCTTGGCCGGAACCAAAGGAAAAGTCTCCCGCGGGTCTCCACCCAGACATTCGAGGCGTTGTAGGGGAATCCGAAAATAGGCCACGAAAAGCAACGCTGGCAGTAAGAGGACCGACCCCCCGTAATGGAGCAGGGAAGGCACCGGCACAGTCAACGTCTCATTCGAATACGCAAAATGCCAGACGTTCCAGATCCATATCTGAGACTAAGATATGGGAACCTGCAGAGCCGAGCTCTGCGGGGAAAACGGACGAAGAGTCTCTGCCTACTCGGCCCTGCCGTGGGGAAGTCCCCGGAAGTAACCCGCAAAGGCAATTAAGACGAAAGAAGCGTTTTGATTTCGTTGCAACATGAAGCCCGGCAAAAAGGGACGCGCTGGCATGACATTCCGGGCTTTTACCGTCCCTTGATCAAGGTAGAGCTCCGCCGAAGCCTCGTAGCTGCTCTGAGCTTGCTTTGCGTACGACGAATGTTGGTCGTTAGGTTAATGTTGGCGTTGTCGAATAAGCCATGTCGCACTCTGATAAGCTAAGACACAACGAATTTTGTTGAATTAAGCAAAGTTTAAGTGAGAAACTAAGGGGATGGGTGATTGGAATCGTGAATGATGATATACGGGAAGCCGGGTCTGCGTTACAATCGATCAATCTCAATCGGGCCTCCTGATCAACGGGTCCCGAAGCTTAAATTGAAATATAAATATATTCAACTACCGAGGAATATATATTATTGCATTGCGCCCCAGCGTCGACCACGACCAATAACCCAGCCGCCTTGATCATGGATCAATTCCCAATTTAATATATCAACCCCACATGGACACACACCGGATGAGAGCATCCGGGTTGATGGCCCGCGTCCAAATAGGGATGGAAATGAAAGGAATGTGTCTGCCGTGCGTGCTTGTCATGCGGGAATGCATTTAACCCCCAACTCATCCCCTTCCCCAGATCTGTTGCCAAGACCCACGTACGACCTTCCTGCCGAACCCGGTTTTTCTCTAAACGAGAAGCAGTCTCTTTTGATACCCGTCGCGATATCATCCCATTCAAAGCTAAGCTATGAAGTCCTTGGCGTGTCTTCTCACTGTTTCCGCCCTCGTGGTAAACAACGTCGCTGCGCACTACATCTTCCAGCAGTTCTCCTCAGGCGGGACCAAATACCCGGCGTGGGAGTACATTCGCCGGAACTCTAACCCGGACTGGCTCCAGAACGCACCGGTAACGGATCTGGCCTCTCTGGATCTGCGGTGCAATGTTGGCGGCGAGGTTAGCAATGGGACTGAGACAGTTACGATGAAGGCTGGGGATGAGTTTACGTTCACTCTTGATACGGCGGTTTATCATCAGGGACCCATCTCTCTGTAAGGGCAACGTACATACCTCGGAGGACGCGTCGAAGTAAACCCTCTTGGGGCTGACTTTATGCTGTTGTCAGGTACATGTCAAAAGCGCCTGGGGCCGTGGCAGAGTACGACGGTAGCGGCCCATGGTTCAAGATATTCGACTGGGGTGAGTGCATGATAATAATGCGAGGAGCTTTAAACCGCCAAGTTGTTTGACTCTAACTATTCCTAGGTCCGTCGGGCGGTAACTGGCCGATGAGGAGTAAGTAATACGAAGCAGCGCGGCATCTTGCCTTTTGATGCGGTTTTGGATACCTAACCAACCGACCAATAGTCTCGTACACTAGCAACATCCCCAAGTGCATTCCAAACGGCGAGTACCTTCTTCGAATCCAATCCCTGGGCATCCACAACCCCGGTTCACCGCCGCAGGTTCGCAGTTGAAACCTCTTTCACACGTTATCAAATCGTGAACCTAACAGGAAGCGTAGTTCTACGTTAGCTGTGCGCAGGTCAACGTGGTAGACGGCGGTACTAAGGAGCCATCGCCGACGGCATTGATCCCGGGCGCATTCAAGGCAACCGATCCCGGGTACACGGCGAACGTGAGTGACTCGGACAGTTAATTTTGACAAGGAAGTGGGCTGACATATGTGGTGTAGATCTACAATGGTGGCGCGAACAACTACGTCGTCCCTGGTCCAGCAGTGGTTCGTCGAGCGTGCTCCATAAACAACCTTTATAAACGATGAACGCTGACTGTTAAGTAGTTTTCTTGTTAAATTATCAACTCCCAAGGGCGCCACGTGTGAGTTCGGTTTTCTTTCGAAACAGCTTGAGATTCCCTGCTGTCTGGCATGAGTCGGAAAAGCGCGGATGAAGATGGTAGAGAGATTGCCCGGCAGCAATTCTTGTCTCATCCGCCCTTGCCTGATGACGGTCTATATGCCAGTCGCGGACTGTTGTTTACCTTGCCCTTGATACTGGCGGCCTATGCTCTTTCGTTTAGAAGTTTTCGACTGTTTACTATGCCGATTTAAGACCTCGATACATGTGTGCGGTCATGCACTCGGTCTACTCCTGATTCACGAGGGAATCGGCGGGCGAACCACACACAAGCCTGCATTGCACCGTGAAATAGGGGCAGGATCATCTTTCAAAGAGTATCATTTTGACATTGCTATCATTCGGTTTATGCGAGGGCCAAACAAGATTCCAATCTGTAGCATGCTCAAGAAACAAGGGGGTATGAAGCTGGTACGAAGCTGAACTGAATCGAACAGAAATGCGTGAAGAAAATAAGAAGAAAAAACTATTGGGCTGAATCGTGTCACATTCCGTCACGTCTCATCTTTAAGCCTCCGTCTTCTTGTTCGCCACTATCCACATCTCCGACTGTGTGAAGATTCCATGGTTGACCGACTTCCATGGATTCGTGGGGTCGACAATGCAAAGGTCGAATCTCCTCAAAAGCTAGAGAATGGATTAGCCTTACCCCGGATGAAGAACACTTCTGATGGGCCACGGAGAAGACAGCAAAACTCACCTCAACATAGACCTTATTCAGCTCGATCAAAGCAATATTCTTCCCCAAACACTGCCACCTTCCATAACTAAAAATAAGCTCCAGCGTAGCCTCCCTCTCCCTAATCTTCTCCGGCGTCCCCTCAATCCATCTCTCGGGCCTAAAAACAGCCGCGTCCTCACCCCAGATGTCCTTGTTCCGGAACAGACCCCAGGCGCAGTAGCCGATCTTGGTGCCGTCGGGTATATACAGCCCGTTGAAGGTGTCGCCGCCCTCGGGCACTTCCTTGGACATGAGCCCTGTCACGGGAGGGAAGATGCGGAGGCCTTCCTTGATGACGGCTTGGAGGTAGGGCATTTGGCGGGCTTCGGCGTCCTGGATGGGGGTGGAGGGGGCGAAGGTTTTGATTTCGGCGAGGAGGTGGGCGTGGACGCGGGGGTTGGTGAGGATGTGGAGGAGCGTGCCGCGGAGGGCTGTCGCGGTCGTGTCGGATCCGGCGAGGCTGGATGGGAGAGTACCTGTCAGTTCAAAGGAGTTCCTCCCTGGGAGGCAGATTTAGTTTTACACGTACATTTGGACCAGGGTTTCAGACTCGGCTTCTGTCTGGGTGAGGCCGTGAGCGATGAATGATCCGAGCATGTCTTTCTGGACCTTCTTATCGGGACCAAATCGCTCGCCCACAACCTGCTTCGCAATTCTACGTTGCGCGAAAATGGTTAGCGATGCGTGGGAACCCCATTTTGACAATATCAGCGGAGCTAAAGATCAATCACACCCGATAATCTTTCCAAGACCGATCGTATCCTTATCCGATGGAAGCACGCTCTTCACGATCGGCAAACGGAGTGCCCAATTGATCCACGGGAGGATGGTGACAAGAATAATAGCGGGCAGGTTCTCCTCCGTCGTCTGAATGTACCGATGGACGTCGGAATCGGTGGCCAAGAAGCCGAAAGGCTCGCCAAAGGCAACATTGGAGATGACATCGAGGGTAAAGTACTGCGCCTTGCGACCGAAGTCGAGAGGACGGTAGTCGGAGTCGGTGGAGAGGTATTTTCGCTCGATGAGGTCGACGAGTTCGAGCACAACACGATCGATTCGCCTCTCGAGATTTTCTATGTCTTTTCCAGAATACTATTGTTCGTGGGGGCGCAATAAGCGATTGGTCCGTCGGGTCAGCTTGAAGGGAAACAAGTGATGGGGGTCGTACAGGATGCACGGGATGAAAGAAGGCCAGGGTTTGGATTGTGAAAAGACAAAATAATAAAATGCGGGATCGGAAGATCGGAAGCTTACACCTGCAGCCATTTTGGCACGGAGCTCATTGTGCCTCGTGTCGTCCCTCATAGACAGGACATTGTCCCGCGACGGATCGAGGCGCATGGCGATATACCAGTCTGATCGGCGGTAGTTCGTTCGCACGCCGAGCATGCGGCGAAGAAGATCGGGATCGCACGTCACGAGGGTGTCTGGGCCGATGCGGGCGAGCGGGCCTGGCGATGGAGCATGGCGAGTAAAACGCCCTCTAGTCAGCCAAGCGTTTCATGAATGGACAAGCTAGACTTGACAGATTTAAAACAAGGCTCACCATATTTCTCGTTGACCTCGAGCAGGTCCGTATGCATCGTACCACCCGAAACATGTTGAACAAGCCACCAGCGGGAGAAGGACGCCCAGAAAGGTCCCTTGATATGGCGGAGGCGATACCAGGCGTAGATGCGACGGGCGACGGACGAAGTGACGGAGCCCACGACCAAGAGGCCTAGGACGGCGCGCCAATTCGTGAGGGAGACGACGGCCATGATCCAATGGCCCAACTGGCAGGTTGGCCTAGCGATCCGGTCCAGTCTTGGCCTTTGTTTTGGAGAGGAGGCGGCGAAGCAATGAGAGGGGAGAGAGGGAGGATGGGGTGAGCTTCTTGGGAGTTCAGGATTGCTTTTTTTCTCTTGAGCTTCCCTGTTAAGGTGAGACTAATGTGGCTCCGCTCAATGCCATCTGGTCTGGTGGAGAAAATCGGGGAAAGAGGAAACGGAAGTGAGACTGATAGGGGGCAAGATGGAGAGGTCTAAAGGGTGGAGATGGGAGTTGGGGAAGAGCTCTGCCAGCTTTCTTTTCCTCCATCCATTCCAGTTCTTCAATTCCTGTCCTTGTCCGCTCTGTTCTCCATTCTTTCCATTAGCAACCGTTTAACCAGGGTGCTTGCGAGTGGAGGGGGGATTTTTCATTCTTCTGTACACCATGTTGGCCAATTTCGGGTCTACGCTGCATTGGGAATGGGGAATTGGGTGAACCACCACTGGTCGAAGTGAGACTAATGCCAAGTGTGCACTGGTGGGGACGTCGTACTTGGCGCGGCCAGGCCATCAAGACTCGTCAGGGTCTGAGGATATGGGCAACACGCTAAATACAACACTAACTTCACTATCCAGGTCCGGGTTGCTTGTTTGTTACCGCGCCGGGCCGGGACGTTGGCTAAGCTCCTACCCTATTTCTCGAAAGTAAGCTAGGATATGCGATGGAGAAGACCATCTCCGGAGGCGCGTGCGTCTCTTTGCGAGCGGTCTGCCAGTCTAGTGGTCACGTCCATATCGCCGAGGGGAGGGCGAGTCGTGCGCAGGCATGCAGCAGTGAAGACACCGAAATGAGGAGAAGAGATCGGACTGTGCATCTGGTGCGCCTCGTCGTTCCAAGATCTGATCGACGCATTCTTCATGGGACTTTGTCTCTAAAATCCTGTCACTGACGTGATCTGACTGGGTGGACAAGAAGTGAACTGCGGAAAGAAGAATGTTCGGGGTTTCTGGGGATAGTTTGGTGGTGGCTGGTCTTGGACCAGGTCCGGGTCATCAATTGTCTTGCTTGGTTAGACCTGGCTGGCTGGATCAATGCTTTCCCAGACGTTGACGCCGCTCCACCGTTTTGACGGTGCGCCGATTACGAATAGTAATAACGCACAATTGATGAAATGAGGATCTTGGTTCAAACCCTAGGAGATCTCAAGCTTCCTCCCGAAGCACTTGTCCGAAAAAGTCGAAGTGCACTCTGTCCCATACCGTATCCCAGTCCCGTTACGACCACACTTCACATAGTACAAATAATTGAGAATACACTGTGCCGAAGTGGACGAGGAAGCATAAGTAGCTGTGGCCGATGAAGTCTGTTGTGCAATGTACACTACGAGTAAACAGATCGACGTCGGCATATAATATCCAAGCCTGGCCCTCTCCAAAGGCGGCACGCGAATACCGATGGATCGTGCGTTGATATGAGGATATTAACCAACATCCGATCTGGTAACCCCAGTCTGCTCACTGCTCACACTCTGGAAGAACGGAAGAACGCTTCCTTTCGTTGCAAAGCAGCAGTGAAAGTGGAGAGAACAAGCTGTCCGTTATTACAGAGAAATACTTCGAGCAACTCTTGTGTGTACTTCCTATTGGTGACCTGAAACTACACCACAGACACTCTGCAAGTCCACGACAAATCATACTGCTACACATCAAGTCCGCTAGTCTTCTATTGGAGCTTATGTACAGCATACTACAACATTAGTGCCAGACCCTTGGTGTTGGTACTCCAATGTCTCCCTGAGATCGAGCCTATCCCTTCTTCCATGGGACCAGCGACTAATGGCGGGAACCGCGGAATCGTGCGGGGACCCGCCAAACATCCTGATAACTTCGTCTGTGTGGTCTTGCCCTTCTCCTAAGACAAAGGAAGTTAGCGTCGGCGACCCCTCAAATTCCAAACCCGTTTTCCCTAATGTAGCATCTCACTCGCTCAAATGAGAGCATTGATGATCGATTCCTTGCATCAACCACCTTCTGTGCGTGTCCATCACTAGTCCTCGGCACCAGTCTGCTGGAGCCGGTGCATCAAATCAACCAATTTGTGAGCTAATAGGGCAACCAGCCCCGTCCCCCGCTCCTCCATCTCACGAGAGCGACTCGCGCCGTCCCCAACCGGTCCCCTGCAAATTGCATCCGCTACGAAGCATCCAGTATCTACAGTGATCGTCGACCATTCCGAATTCTGCATTCTATCGCCGAAACAGCGCACAGAAACGAACAATGGTTCCCCGAAACTGACCTGCCGTACACTAGTGTACATGAAGCATTACTTCGTACCTCGTACAGGACCACCTGCATCAATGGGAAACGTTAGAACACTTGAAAATAAGTTTTTCCCATGCTGAAGTGGTTGCCACCTCCTTCGTAAATGCGCTTCCGCGGCCCCCATCATCAGACTTGCGCCTCGTATCGTACGAAAAAGGTACACTGCACTGCACTACTCCGTACGCCAGATTTGACTCCTCCGTTCGATCGTTTCTCCCCGCCCTGCCTACGTTGGACTGGGGCTTTTGCTTGACCCGCACGGACCTGGAAGCACAGCGTGTCTGAGCTCCAAGCTTGGCTGACCCTACGAAGTACCAATCCGATTGCAGACAGTTAAACCCTCTTGAACCCGTCTCGAAATACTTCGTACTGCTCACTCCTGCGTTTTCTCCCTCTCAACTTCCAGCATACGCTTTGCAGAGCAACAGAACCCGAGAAGGACGCAGAGAGGAAACTAAATTGAGGAGAAAATAGAGACCGGTCTTCGACCTCGAGATTGAACAGTTCAACCGATCCAAACGACACAGCTCTACTCCACTTCAGGCTGAAGAAACGCTACCAAAATGACTGGTCCCCCGGGAGACGATCCAACCCTGATTCACCCTGTACGTTTTTATCGATTCGTCCCGTCCGTCTTTCCACGCCTCATCGACATCGATGACGTGGAGGCGATCTATTCCCTTGGGCAGCGCTGATCCATTTTCTCCAGGACGAGGCTGTCGATAATGATGATGCGGATTCTACCTACGGCGCGGTAAGTCACTACGACTTGGAGACACATCGACGTGGCCGTGCCTGCATTTACGTGTCGATTAATGGCTCAACTTTGAATGCTCATGCGCCTATCGGGGGTTTCATTGTCTAGGCCAGCGTCGCCAGCTCTTCGACATCACTTTCCTCTAGTATATTAAAACACCGGATGGAAAACGGTCGACGATATCACGCGTACAAAGAAGGGAGTGAGTTGTCCCACCGTCACTGTGGCATGCCTGTGAAACTCTGAGCGCTAACTCATCGCCATCGCTCTCTAGCCTACGTCCTACCAAACGACGAGGTAAGCTACGAGGAGCTCAGTGTCGCATTTGAGATTGCTTGAGCATCTCAACGATCCTCGAAAACGTGCGACTTGCTAACAGCTGCGCCCACCTGTTCCAGGATGAGAGCTTGAGGCTTGGTATGCTCCCCCGCCCCTTCTCCCCTCTGACCTTAGTCTTCAATGCATACCGCGCATGGCTAACTCTGAACAGAACTCCAGCATCATATGTTCACCTTGACATATGATGGCCAACTATACCTCTCTCCAGCCGCCAAGGATAAGCCCGTGAGCCGTGTGCTCGATTGTGGAACAGGAACGGGCATATGGGCCATCGACTTTGGTATGTACACCAGCATCCTGCCTCGGCGTCGGAGTGAACCGAGGTCAGTCACCTTGACAGGGATGGCATGCTAACTTGCCCCCCATCAGCCGATGAGCATCCCGATGCAGCAGTAAGAGATCTCTAGGACCACGAGCGAAGTGAAGCATCAAGATTGACAGCCGTTTCGCTAGATAATCGGAGTCGACCTGAGCCCCACACAACCTGCCTTGTATGAAATGATCCTCTTCCTGCCCTTGCCCTTATCCTTGCACATTTAAACCCCCCCCCCCCCTTCCCAAATGGGACTGACGTTGGTGACTTGATCAGTGTTCCTCCAAATGTAAACTTTTACGTCGACGACCTAGAAGAAGAGTGGGTCTACTCCTCGAAGTTCGACTTCATTCACGCCCGCATGCTCACAGGCTCCATCGCCGACTGGCCAAAACTCTTCAAACAAAGCTTCGAGAACCTCGAACCCGGCGGCTGGTTCGAAGTCTCCGACATCACCTTCCCCCTCCAGTGCGACGACACCTCCTTCTCCGAGACCTCCGAGCTCAGCAAGTGGTCCGACCTCATGCTGGAAGCCTCGAAGAATCTAAAACGACCACTTGACAGCGCGTATTCGTATAAAAAGCAACTCGAGGAGGCGGGATTCGTGAACGTTGTTGAGAGGAGGTTTAAGTGGCCGCATAACCACTGGCCCAAGAATAAGAGGTACAAGGAGCTAGGGACATGGGCTTGCGAGAACATCGCGAACGGAGCTTCTGGTCTAAGTTTGGCTCTTTTCACGAGAGGCTTGGGTTGGTCCGCCGAGGAAGTCGAGGTGTTCCTTAGCGGCGTGAGGAAAGACATGAGGAATGTGCGGATGCACACCTACTACACCATGTATGTTCCCAGAACCTTCACCATCATTGTGTGGACTTGCTACTGACAGTCTTGCCCTAGCATCGTGGTTTACGGGCAGAAGCCGGAGGAGGCGGCAGATCCGCCCGCTGCACCGCAGGCTGCTTGAGGAGGCTGGCCCTCGATTTGGAGCGGAATCTCATTTTATGGAGGCCAATCTGGTTAGTTCACGTAGCTTTTGTTATCATTATACCATGCATGTTCTTACAAATAATCACGGTTTTCAACTTTCAGCACTTGCAAACAAATGTACTGAGCCATAGCAAGGCGGGGTTTATCAATACGGGAATTGTATTTTGTGTGTCGTAAGTTTATTAATCTCGGAGTCAATATTCTATCATCTACACGCAGGAGTGGTTTACCGCTCCTCGAGACAGCTGTACTTGCTTCCAAACCCAGAGGCATACCGAATCAAAGGGGTATCGTACGTTCCCCCAGCGCCGTTGATTCCCTCGACCCCCTTCTCCTCGGCGATAAACTCATCCATCGCCAACGCAATCCGCTCAGCCGAGAGCTTAGCACCCCCGATATTCGGCGCCGCCGGACCGATCTGCAAGCCCGAAAGGCGACCGGCGAGATACAGCGGAACCCCGTCCTTCCACATGAGCCTATCATTTACGCAGGGAAACCCCCCATGCCCATGGATCGGATACGACTTGAGCATCGACTGCAGGTACGGCAACGTCTCAAAGTCCGACTGGATGCCCGTAGCGAAGTAAATGTAATCCATCAAAGGCAGGTCCGCGATGGCCGGCTCCGTCTTGACCTCCCACGCGCCGCCGCCGAAACCTGGCACAGCCCCCTCTATAAAGTTCGCCTCGGCGACTTGCGTGTAGGTCCGTAGGTCGAGACGGCCTGAGGCGACGTGGCGCTTGAGTTTTCCATGGTACCGGGCGGTGATGCTCCCGCCACCCCTTGCGTCCATCAGCAGCTGGTATCGCTCCGCATCCGAATCCGCCGTCCAGAACTCGGCTTGTTTGGAATTCTTGTACTTGCCCATCCACGAGAGGTCCACGTCAAAAGCCTTGATCTTGCACGGTCCGCGCATCAAGTGCCATACTTTGGTCACGCCCCTGCGGATGGCGAGGTCGGAGATCTGCGCCGAAGTGAGCCCGCCGCCTATCACGAGGACGTTGGTCTTCCTGTTGGCGTTGATCCGGGCCTGCACGAAATCATCCGGGACCCTCTTGATCAGGGTGGTGTGGCAGCATTGGTATTGGCCGCCGAGGGTCGGACGCATGGCTTCTTCCGGCATGCCCGGGATGTGAGGGATCGAGGGACCATTGGCCGGGCCGACGGCTAGGACGGCGGAGCGGGTGTACCAGGTTGATTTGTTCGTTTTGATGGTGAAGAGGTTTTCGTCGTCGATGGAGATGCCGCGGATGATGCCGTATGTGATGTCGAGGACTGTTTCTTGGTGGAGCAGGCCTTCGTTGAGAAGGTATTTGTTTCGGATGATTTCGCAATGTTCTCGGAAGAGCTCCCGGGAAGGGGTGAAGTAGTCGTCTCGATCTCGCTCGTTGATGTCTCTGTTTGGTTGATGGTCCTGACTGTTGGAGCCCCAAGGATTAGCAGTCTGGTTCGACGTTGTGTGTGCGTGTGCATGATTCACGGGACGATAACTTACAAGCTCGGCCGCACACCCATCCTCGCCTTCTTCTTATGCTTGCTAATCTCCTTCCCAACACACCCCCTAATCTCCACCAACTCATCCTGTCTCCTCTCCCCATGCGCAAACGCCAAGAGCGAATCCCGATCCGCCGGATCAACATGCCACTGCATCGGGCTCCTCAGATGCGTAATCCCATACGTATCGAACAGCTTGTTCCACCGCGCCATCCACTTGTCCCCCTCGGCGTCGAGCACGACCATCCTGTACTCCGGGCGATGGGCTGCCCCGTGGGATACTTTGCCCGTCTTGACATTTTTGAGCGTCACTTTCTTGCCGTGGCGGCGCAGCCACAGGAAGCGGCGGTGCTCTTCGTCCGTGAAGAGGGCGGCGGGGGTGTCTTCGCGGAGGCGGGCGGCGACGGCGAGGCCGCATGGCCCTGCGCCGATGATGACGACGTCGAGGACTTCTTCGGTATTTGGTTGGGGGGTTTGATCGTGGGCATCATTGGGGGCGCTTCCTTGGGCCATTTTGGTGAGCTTGCAGGGGGGAATCGAATCTCTGCACACGATGTCTGGAGGAGGGTACGAATGATAGGTCCAATCACGTCAGGGATTGCATCAGCTCAGAGCACTTCAATTCAGGAACCCGGTCCCTGTCTTTTATATCCCGGGAATTGTAACTGAGTCGTCGATATCGGACAACCTTGATGGCCGGACTAGGCGGCACATTGGCCGAAGAGGCTCTTCGCCGGGACATCAGGGTTCCTACGAAGCACAATGACGAACAAAAGATTGATACAAAAGAGAGGTATGACGAGAATAAAGTGGCTTTATTCATATATTTACGAAAGCAAGGTTCCGATAATTAAGAATGGGGCCGTTCCTTTGCTGTAACCGATCCAAGTCAACATGGTCTTGACAGCGTCGTCGGGGATTTTGGGTAAAATGTTTCAACTATTGTCCAGACTAAATATTGGAGCAGGGTTCTATAAAGTTCCATCCACAGCACACCGAACCCTCCAAAACCTAGTCAAGCATACTTCGTGGCTCCCTGCATCCCACGTAGTTAAAGAGAGCTGGAATCTCATCCTCCGGCACCGCACGCCGCCTCACAGACATCAACAACCATGGCCGTATCGGCGTCTGCCATGCAATTCCAGTCCTTCTCCTAGGCTCTCTTCCGCGGGCTATACACTCCTTCCTCATTTCGTCGTTGCCTCTTCTTCTTCACGCGCGTCAGGGCTCGGCTTCCGCTTCCTTAAGTTATTGACCCGATTGTGTCTCTTCGCCTCAGGCCCCTTCAGGATTTGCCTGCTCATTATTCTCATACGCCCCCAGAAGCCACGCGAAGAACAGCCTCGCATCCTCATCGATCTCCCCTCGGAACGTTTCCTGGCAACAAACGTGCCATGGATGACGTTTCCGGAGACTTGGGGAAAATTGACAAGATGAGGTGGTTCCGCTGAACAGTGCGATATGACTCAAGATGCAGGCATCATCGTCCGCCAACGTGGTTATCAGCGCCGCTGCGCGCGGTCTCGCCGACGGGTTCTGTAGATTGTAGACTTTTGTCTTCGTCATGTCGAGTCTCTAATGGCCCATGATCAGACCAAATGGTCCTCCATGGAACCCAAGTTGAGGAGGCACGTGTCTGCGGACGTGAGAGCCGTCTGCTGTTTCAGCCTCGGCTTAGAATTTGGTTTGAAATGCGGTCCCTCCCCGACGATCATTCGTCCTAGTTAGAAGGAAGGCGTGACCTTTGCTGGGGTAAAGTAACCTGCCTTTATGGCTAACAGTACCTTCTGCTCAAGAACTGCAAAAGGACGGCCATCCTTCTCAAAAGAGATGGCTGTTCAGCCATCGGTAGAGGAAGGTGCCGTGAGACAGTGAATGGTAACATCCGGGTGTCGCGTGGTCAGGGCCATGTTCACTGGGTACAGGAAGTACAATGCGGAGGCGCGGACAACATCGGCATCAGTAGAGTTGCTCCGTAGTCGACTCACGCAGGTTGTTTGTACGATCCGGTCGCGTTCGCGTTGAGGATGTTTAATTTGCGCTTTCGGCGTTGGATGAAGCAGGAGTTGCCTGGCTGCGAGGTCCAAGACCATGCCCTCTGCTCTGATCCATTCTAGATGGGTCCTTAATGCATCAATTGAGGCAATCGTATCGGTGCTTAAGGTCGGAAATGAAGCCCAGAACGAGTCAGTCTGAACTTCATCGGAAGGCGTAACCTATAGAGAGTTACTCCTTCTCATGTGAAGCTCGCGTAATCTTCGGCAAGTCTTGTCGCCAAGGAGAGAGTCGAGGGGGTGTGGTCCTAGAATTGGGGGAGGACGTATCCATGTCTGAGCTGTAAAACGATAATTATGAGTGCGATCAGAATTATAGGGAGAAGCCAAGGGGGCGGGGACAAACTCTTGGTCGTCTGCATCTTTACTCAAGACGACAGCGGGATGGTAGCTAGGCAACAGTCGCCCTCATCCAACAATTGTCTTCGTAATGTCGATACTCTTCTCGGGTGGTCGGATGGAGATACTTCGAGGATGTGAAGAAGATCTTGGTTGAGAAAAACAAGCAGGATCTCGAGGCTGGCAAATATTAAAGATGCAAGTCGGTACTCAGTGCACAAATGGATCAAGCACACGAGTGACCATTCTCGACTTGCTAGCGGTAGTGTTGTTAAGGAGAGAAAAAGGAGGGAAGAAGAAGGGCGGTGGAAGGAAACCGTCCTTCTATGCCCGTGGAATTTGAGGAATCTGCTGCTGGAAGGCGCCACCCTTGAGCTGGCCAAAAGGGCCGTGGGTCGCGACTGCCCTCATTTACAGGGACATCAGGGAAGGAACATACCAAGTACTGGCATCATAGAATATATCGTGCACTGATAGGGTAGAAGGGAGGAAGGGAGATTGATCTAGTGGATATCGCCCCTGCCTCGGAGCGCTAGGGCTGTGTCTAGGTTTTATCACAGCACGAGGCTGTTTACGAAGTGGAAAAGTGGAAACAACCCAATGAAGACCTACCGTTCTAAGAAGGAAGGGACGCACAATGTACGAATAGAAAGTAAATGACTCTTAACCTTTATTGATCTCAAAAATGCCGAGCCACGTATGACGATACAAGTTTAGAGTTTTGGCATGCGGAGATAATTATCAAGTCATGACCCCAAACCGCCTGCTGAGTCCAAATTCTCACACCATCCATTCCACTTCAGCTCGCATGCACCAGTCCAGCTTGCCCTTGCAAATTAAAGTCAACATTTAACTACCACCAAAAGCCATGCCTTCTGCTGTACGATACCAGGAGGGAACAGAGCTTCTCATCCAGCCTCACAATCCCCCGCCCCCTTGGGGACGAAATTATTATCGCCACGGGGAAGAGGAGATTCGAAAACCTGTACGCCCTTCCCAGATCGATGAAGAGACCGGCCGTGTGGACTTTGCATTATCCCACCCACCAATAGAGACGTCGCCACCCAATGAGACCAAGCCCCGTAGACTTACTATCATCGGCGAGGCACGGGGTCCGGGGACCAACGAGAACGGCGCACAGGTCCTTCTCTGCTATCTAGACTCAGACAAAACCCGTCGGTATATCGCTAAGATCTACGACGGCGTTAAATACGATTCTAAATATTACTCATACGCCGACTTTATGTACCACTCCGACCGCGACTATACCTATGAGGCCAACGCCTACCAGAACATCCCATCATCGCTCCAGGGTTCCATCGTCCCACAGTACTTTGGCTCATGGACCTTCTCCGTTGATGAGGGCGAGAACCGACTGCGATGGGTCCGGCTGATTCTTCTCTCATACGTCGACGGCACTCCCATGGACGACGTAATCCACCGCGCTCAATCCCCAGGCTGGGCCATTCGTCAGGAGAGGGTTAGTTCATACCATCGACGCAAGGATGTCGTCAATTACAAAATGCTGCCACCAGAGGAAGAGAGACTAGACATCTTTGCCTCTGTCCTCGAAGCAGAAGTCAACCTCTTCCATACAGGTGTGCTCCAGAGCGACCTGCATCCGAGTGACGTGCTGATCCTACCTGCGTGTGACGGCTCCCCGTCCTCATCCCGTGTCGTCCTTGTCGACTTTGTGCGGTCTACCGTGCTCAAGTATCGTCCTTGGGCGCAGAAGAGCCTCGAGGCTAGACGGAATAGCCTGCCAGTTAACCCTGCTGAGCGGCTCTGGCGTAATGATTTTGGGCCTTTTTACAAGTGGCTCCCGCAGAGTTGGCTGAACGACAAGGAAAAGGCTCGGGAGTGGATGTATAAGCGCTTCGCTGGCTCGAGCAAGTACGAAGAAATTTCGCGGAAATTTCTTTATCACAAACGTTGTGACCCTGTGATAAAGCGGCTGGTGGGTGAATCTGGTGAAAAACGAACAAAGGCTCGAAAAAGGCGTCGATTTTGAAATTGAATCACCTTAGTGCTTGGGATTTGGTCTTGGAGCTTCGGGAGCAGGTTGTCGGAGTAAGAAGAATGAATCACAGCGATGGGAAGACGATATGGGAAGTCCGTCTTGATTCTGAGCTACCAGCTGCTACGGTTATTTTCTCGCGGAGGAAGTGAGATTACTTTCTATCTGAAATTTTGATGGCGAGAAAAGCTATCTACTTCATGAGTGACGGCGGTGGCTTGCGCGGTGGGAAAGTGGCCTCCCAGGCACTAATGACCTTGACAAGAAGCCCATCTTGGTTCTTCCCTCCGATTGCGGCAAGCCCGAATGGCCGCCTGTTGAATTCAAGGTAAGAGAGCGGCATGCCGGCGATAGGGTAGCCTAGATACCAAGTCAGGAATCTCCACCATTCTTTCAGGGGAGTATGTTGACTAGAAATTTGCCGGAGCCAGTCGCAAAACTGGTGAGGAAGCTATCTGCCGAGCCGATGATAACATCAACACCATATTCCTTGAGGATGTGATGAATCCTGAGGGTGCGAACGGTGTACCGCAAATGGTTCAAGTGTCGTCTGTAATCTTCGTCGGACAGATTCTGTTCCTGTGCTGAGATGAAGTAATCTTGCCTCGGGTGATCTGTAGAACTGATTAGCTCACACCTGCGGGAGTAAGAGAATAAGACTATTCACGGGGTGGGAGTTCTGCCTCCGTATGGGCGTTGTTGAAATCAATGATGTCTTGTAGGCTTCGAACCTTAGACTCATCTAGGGTTTCGAGGTACATGTTGAGGTCCTTCTTCAGGTCAAACTCTGATAATATAGTTTCGTCATTAGCTTCGCGCCACCGCCGCGTAAAGGAAATAGAGTATATGTACTGGTCACCTCGTCTTCACTACTCTTACCATCAAGTTCGAAGTGGTCCACCGTAATGAGCGGAACATCAATCTGGATCATGGCTTGCAGGTATCCATCGTGCCTTCGAATCTGCTCTAGGTATATTTCGACAAGTGAGCTTCCATCCAGCCAGCTCGGTCTGGAGCGATTTGATATCGGCGGTGAGAACATCGATGATGGCGGGCTGCTCCATGTGATGGGCCAAATTGGGAGGGTTTCGACGGCCTCAGATAGGTGTGCAAGATGACAAGCAGAGATTGCCAGGCAGAGAAGATGCGGAAGGTAGGAGATTCATCCCACGAAGTAGAATTTGTCCTTTTTGCTTCAATTATCCATCCAAGGTGACCTCGGCGGGGAAATATCATACGAAGTGAAGAGGCAAGGGGGTCAACATTGGAAAAGTCACGAGTGGGGGGTTAAGCAGCATTGCAGGAGAGCTTGGCTATTGATAGTCTATAGATCCCTCTTTTCGGAAAGCACAATGAACAAGTCGTCTCCTCGGTTTATTATCAGAAGGGGACATGGACAACGGTTACGCGGCACACTGTCAGCCGTGGGTAAGATGGGAAGAGGTTCAAGCCTTGCCTCGGCCAAACTCATCCTGGGCTACATTCCTCTTCCCTTTATAACTGAGCATAGCAAAACAGACAAGCACATACGACCATAGCTCGCAGACAATTGAGGGTCCCGTCCGCTCCCCTGTACACAAGCTGCGAAGCGCCAGACTAGTAGTTGGGTCGGTGACGACCAGCGAATCCCTGGTGTTGTATGTTTTCTTTTTGCATCCCCGCTTTTTTGTTTCCTGTTTCCGGTACTCTCTAAAGCGGAGGGCAGTTCCTGGGCTGAGAGGAGGGACGGGACAGACTTCTCTTGACTGTATGCGCCGTGGCTGGAGCTGTCATTTCCAGCCAACAACAAACCAAACTAGGATACGCCCTCGCGAAAGAAGCAACCCCGTAACCTCATTATATAAATACACATCATTTAACACAATTTCAAACGCGTGGGGTCCCGTCAAGTTCATATTGCTTTCATTCACATGTCACAAGACAAAGTTGGCGATCCTGTCTAAGAGACGGGGGCCATCTTTATGCGGCGGGTCGAGCGTTGGCGCAACACGATGCGGTATTGAATGTCCGCTTTAGCAATCATCCCGAGAGAGCAGCGCATCCATCGATGGAAAAGCTCTTCCACTCTCCAGGACTGTGGCTGTTACATATGTCCAATTGTGCTGTAACTTTAACTCCCGTACATTGTTCCCCGCCGTATAATGAAACTGAAATTTTAAGTGTAAGTCTAAATTTATTCGATAGAAAATCGAGCATTACGGCCTGCTGATTAGGGGCCTAACGACCGAAGAGTCAACGCTTACCTTTGCAGTCCTTGTCGAGAAAGACAACCTTGGCACTCAGTATCCTCTGATCCGAGATAGGTGAGCAGTGGTTATCGGTTTCGCTCCATGTTCCGGTGGATATGGCAATGCCACCGGAGCAATCCTCTTCTGAGCTGAAGGAAACGATGGAGAGAAGACCGTCGGCGGGTGGGGTATCCGAAGATGTAATGGGTGCCACGGCCCAGACGAGAATGGCAAACCAAAGAGTCTTCATACTGGTATTTGTTTGATTAGGTGAACTAGGGCACACTTGGGCGTTGGTTTAGAGACGCTGGGAGATGAGCGATTATCCTCGAGAAGGCAAGTACGAGCGTCGACAGTGATTTATATCTTTCGTTCAGTGGTACATCCAATATGTCCGGCTAATACCGAGCACCTACACACTATTCTCGTTGTTCCTTGTCTCACTGCAGAATTGTGGGAATGTTGAAAAGAAGATAGGCTATATTGCTAATGCAGAGCGGATTGCGGGGAGGCAATAGATGAAATCCGGGGATTCATTATTCGAGTCAGCCCACGCCACAGTGACGGCTGAACGAAAATAGTTCTCGGGCAGGTTTTATGCGGTCATCTAGACGGGATGGCGGCACAAGTCCTCGGCACCCTATTTAATTTTTAGCGATTGGCAGAAATAGATAGGAAGGATCGCGGCCAAAAATCCCTTTTAATATCTCCGCCAAAATACGAAGTGATAATAGATGACTCCAACGACACCCAGGTCAACATCTCCATACCGGAAGCGGTGGGTACAGGATAGCCGAAGACCAGGTGTTAAACTCAAGGTGGAATGATATCTTCGTGAGCTCTATTGTGGACAGACATGCCACAGGCGACAAATCACGGAAGAAGATTGGTCTACACTGTAGGAAGAGTCCCTATCCGACAGGGCAAATGCATCCTTTGTTAAAGTCACCTTCCGAGTCCCAAAACCCTCACATGCGTCATATTGGCTTGCCTTCAACAGTGTGTAGCTGTCACACTGCATCGCTATCAAGTATCATGATACCTTTACTGAGTAATGGTAAAGAAGCGCCTACAAATGCTAACATTGCTCTACGTCGAACCCGTTACGCAGCGCAGCGTCAGGGCGAGATTGAAGATGCAGGAGTCACGAATTGGCGAGCCATGATCCTAGAACCAGACGGGTTTTCTCGGCACAGGTGACCGGATTCGTACCATGGTGGAAAGGCTCTAGCCAGGTTTCGAGAATGGGATCTGCGCTGTGGGAATTTGGAGATGCTGCCAAAGAGGTTCGGATACCGCCTATGCTCACCTTCCACGGCCGAAAGGATGCCCATGTGCCTGTGCCTCAGGCATTACGGTTTCGGAGAGCGTTAGGGGAACCGGGCTACCATTCGAATTTGTTGCATACCCTGGAGAAGGCCACCGGCTAGAAGAGAGGAGCCGTGTTGAGGATTTGGTGAGAGGAATGCTTTCCATGGTCTTAAAGCCCGTTGGCCTTGATGAGGAGGAGAACATAGGGATCTTAATAAGGGAACCGGGAAGGCCGTCTCTTCCCACACTCCTATGGCAGAGGGTCTCTTGACACCCAAGGGTTGAGAGAGTGAAGGGAGGGACTAACCATTCGTTGAATCCGTCATCAAATCTACTCTCACTCACACCATACTTCCTCCCTTTCTCTTCACTTTCGATGGTACTTGCCTCGGTTCTCAACCATTTCTCCATAACGTCTGCCGTGAATCTGACTGAGTGAGCGCGGAGTTGCGGACTCACTGGCCTTGGTAGTTAGGGCTTTTCTTAATAGTACATATGTACTTCAACTTTTCTTACTACCCTCTCATAATAATAATTTTATTTGATTCGCACGAATAAGCCACTTTCGAGCCGCTCGTCTTTCGTCAATCTCATCCCGTAAACTCCCGCCTAGTGTAAACATCTCCTCGCTATGGGAGAAATGTACATCAGCGGCTCCCTCTCTGCATCGACAGAATGATGAGCCCGGGCTCATTTCTACCTATTCGGCGGTAGCTTAGCTGTTCGGCGTCTTCGTAGCCGATGACGTGAGACAAGCAGTGTTGGTCTTGATGGACGCCTTTCTATTTTAACTAAGATCTAAAACTCGTACACAGGGAAAGTGAAAAATATACATCTTATGGCAGTTAAACACTGTATCAATTAGTCTAAAGGCCTCCAAAGGTTCCCTGGCCCGCTCTCCCACTACACCGAAGGGTCTCACCCTCCCCTGTAGTCACACGGCGGTCAGGCCGGTGGCAGCAACTAGGGCCATAGCCAAGATCCACACCTCGACATGGCCAGCTCGACGAGCAAGCCCCGTCGCATCCGCCGTCGTCTTCTGCGGCCCTGGCGTGCCTGAGTCGGTGGCGGTGGCGGTGGCGGTAGGCGATGTGCCGGACCCCCCATTAGCATGGCACTGGGCATGTGCTAGACCCACGTCTAACCATGCAGCGTTACCCCTATTGTCTGTCATGGCCTTGTACCATCCGTGAGGGCAGTCGGTGACGAGGTCGGCAATGGTTGAGCTTCGTTCAGTCCACCACGAGAAGACGTCCCCGGCGTAAGAGGAGTACTCCGGGAGCAGTTCGGGCGCTATGGTTGTCGTGACATCACACCAGCGAGAGTGCACAGGCCGGGGGCAGTCCAGCATGGCGAGGCCGGTGACCGTGCACGTCTCTTCGAAGAGCACTTCGCCGAAGCCGAGAATGGCGTCCTCCAAAGCCCCTGTGGGCACGGGCGGAGCGAAGTATTGGGCCAGGCTCTCCGTTACACACTGCCAGGCATCGATGGGGCCCGTTGGTGTTTCGGTAGGGAAGAGGGTATCGGTGTTGATGGATAAGTCAATGGCGAGCGCGGGTATGGCGACCCCAAAGAGGGCAAAAAGCTTGATGCCTCTCATGCTGCACGGGGTAGCATACGACGAGAGTAGAGAGACTAATAGAGAGAGATAGATAGAGGGAGAGGGAGAAGGCGTGTGAGAGTGAGAGCCGGTGTGTTCGTGTTTCCCAGGGAAAGGCAAAGGTGGGATGGCTAGTGGATGACTGGGCGGGAAGTTAACGGTCTCGGCCTCACTGATGAGAGGAGATGTCGCTTGAAATTCGCGTGAAGAGGAGGGTGGGAAATGAAGTCCCCACCCTTGCACGGTTGCACCAACCTGCATCTTATCCACCGGGCATGCTTGGCGCTCCTCTAATTTTGCCAAATTCTCTCCTTTAAAATTTCAGCAATCTCCCCAGGCCCCATGGACAATTGGGTCTCGAGAAAATCGTCTAGGCTTGATTGGTTGGTCGACACCGCCTCTATTTCGATTTTCGAGCCCAACGACGCCGGGAGTGGTAGGACGAAGAGTGCGAAGTTCAACTCTCAACCAACTCCTCTTTTCTACCAAGATCACTTCTCGCCCGACACTAGATTCCAACTTTTGATATACATAATAACATCTCATTTCCACCCACCCTGTCCTCGCACGGAAGGACTACTTCGGGGATGCCTTACCTTTGTGACATTAGCTACTCTCAAGACGCGTGCGTCGCTGCCGTGCGCGATTATTATCATTTCTTGGCCCAGCTTTACCTCGATGAATCATTCATCCTTGAACCCCCAGCTACAGGTTGGCCTTTCGACCCCGACAGCCTCCAAGAACTAGAAAAGTCAGACGAAGTCATCTCGCTACTCCGCCACCTGCCGTACATACGAGACGACAACGTCACGGAGGTCAACGCGGCCTCCAATTGTGTCTTTGCCGACTGGCAGAGCTGGGCAAGGCTTATCCGCGAAGGCCACAGCAGCGGCCAGGATGCGAGGCTCATGACGGAGAAATCCGACCTGTTCGAGATTCTCCCGCCCCATGTCGTCAGTCTGACGGATGGCAACGTGTATAACCCCATCTTCCTCCTCGACACCGAACTGGGTATCGTGCTGTGGCACCAGTGCCCGACCGAGCTCTGGCTAGAGTCCCCTTGGGAACCCATCCAGGACGACCCCTGGGAATACACAGGCGACGACGACGAGCAAGCGCAGTGGCGCGCGGATTCGACAGCGTGGGCCATTAGCGACTTCTTCGAGGTACTAAAACACCAGTTCCGCACCATGTACATGGTGCCTTTGGGCCGCCGCAGCGTACGCAGCGTCGACACACTCTTTTCCCGTCCATCAGGGAAGGACAGCATTCCCGTGGTGCAGAAGATTCTGCGCGAGCATGGCTGGCCTGACATGGAACGGTATCGGAAAGAGGAATGCCTTGTTGCAATCCATGAAGCCCTAGAAAAGCAGTTCCCGGGCATGGAAGAGTCGGACTTCTATGAGTCATAATGCTGGCTTGAATGCCTTCAGGCTTGCGGCTCGTTCAGAATGGTGTGGCAAGAGAGGGGTCAGGCCTCTTTAGCACGGCCCGGGTCAGGGAAATTAGATGAACGATGACTACCCAGGGTGGTGGCCAAGCTCGGTCACGAAAGACAAAGGACTCATGTCTTCGAAGGAGATGAGCGTGTGTTTTTCTGTCCATTGATACGGGATGGGATTGCCTCCACACAGGGCCACGGAAGAGGCCGAGTGGGGCTCGGGGCCGACATCCAGGAAGCCGACGTCTATAATAAACGGCAATGCTCACCAAGGGCCCTCGCTGAGCTAGGAGAATCTCATTCTAGGAAAGAGTAGACTGGTGATGGGGGCTAGTGTAGAAAGACTAAAAGGAAGATAATAGGAGACATTCAGTAGAGACCTTTCGGGGCTAGGCAAGCCATGGAAACAGTATAGTGAGGTTGGGCATGATAGGGGGAAAGAGGATCTCTACAAATAAAGCCCATAGAGGGCTACTAGAGGACTAAAGCAGGGTATACGAGGGCTCAAGGGGCTTTCTAGAAGGAAATAGGAAGAGAGGAATTGATGATTAGCGTTTCATCTTACCTGCCCTCGACCTGTACTTGTCCTATCATTCCCCCTAGCTCTGTGTCACGTCCACCTTTACAAGAATTAAATGCAGGATTCGAATGTGATGGATTGAACCAAGATCAGATATTGAAGTTTGGGGTTCAGGTGATACTTGTGCCTTTTCTTGCTTTAATTATCCGAGGTTCTATCAGTTCACGCTATTTCCACAACTTCGACTCTAGTCCCATAATCCAGGATCTCATCCATCGTGGCATCACGTCGATTATTAAAGCCATCGTTTAATCCATCGTTGAATTAAGCTTGTTTCTGCGTCGTATTCCCACCCTCCACCCTGATAGTCATGGCAGCTACGAAGGCGGCGCCTCTCGTGTGGATCAATGGCTTCCCCGGCTCTGGAAAGCTCACCGTGGCCACGGCGATAGCGATGTTACACGAAGGAGTAATTGTTTTAGACAACCACAAGCTGATCGACCCCGCCGAGGCAAGATTTTCGCGAACTCATCCCAATTACTAACGTGAGCGTCAGTCGTACCGCAAAGAGGTACTGGACGAATACGTGTGCGGTGCGACGATGCTCTCACGACTGGTCATTTTCACAGGTAAAGCACTCCTTTTATCCAATGGGATGTAGGTAGAACCAAGGCTTATTAGGACCAAGACTTTCAATCAAACAATGACCTAGGCCGGGATGTGGCCACAGAGTACAAAGACGCGGCCAGTAGAGCTGGTCGGCCATTTGTCCCTATATACCTGAGTTGCGATCTCGGCACGAACCTTGAACGCGTCGCCAGCCTCGACCGACACAACAGTGGGACGAAAAAGCTGACGGATGTCCAAGCGCTTGGCGACTTGCGCCCAAGGTGCGAGTTGTTCCGCTTCGACGACTGCCCCGGCCTGACGGTCGATTCAACCAACGCGCCACCTGTGGAGACAGCTACAGAAATACTAACATTCCTTCAGAACGACCACAGCTTTTTGGGATCTGGGCAACAAAATACGCCTTAGGTCAATGGTTTAGCGTCTAGTCTACAAAGCCTCTCCTGCCCTTACGGTCGCCGTACTCCTTGCGTGACCCGTCGGAAGCCCTGAGCACTACGCCGCCTGTTCTAGCAATCTAGCTGCGAGCATGACAGCCAACCCGTCAACAACTTTACGACAAAGGTGATCAAAGGCACCTCCGTACTATGACGACAATGATTCTATCTTTTCCCATCCGTCTATCGAAATTCCTCCTACCAATCGAGCAATTCCCAATTTCGGCCAACGAAATTCCAGGACCAGAAATATCCTTCCAGCTGTTTGAAGACTCGACTCTTTTATTTATTTTATTTCATTTTAACGGGTTCGTCGGCTAGCTAGAAGAGACCACGTCCAACGAGAGACATTATATAAAATCACTCGATACAGGATAGACGTTTACCGGAACAAACATTGTCGAGTAGAAAAAATTTCCTGGTAAAGAACGAACGAACGATGCTGAGTTTAGTTCGAGGTTTGGCAGCTCTGGGCCGGTGGCAGCGCCAAGTGGATGGCCAACAGAATTAGATTCGAGATTTGACTGATGAATTGAACTAAGATCTGTGCAAGTACCATGTAATGGAGCCGCAAATATGGATAATTGTGGGACATATAGAACATCGATGGTATTGAAAATGTACGAGAATCCTCCCTATATCAGCCCCAATTCCCAAAATTCTGCCTGGTCTCCTGGGGCCCAATGGAGCTTTCGACAGGACCAACCCCCCAGTGTTAAAAGGGTCTATCCCCAAGTTTAGGATTCGGGAGATATCTCAGGGTTTCAGTAGTCTAAAAAGCAGTTTCAGCACTTGGGACAACAATCTTTCCGCTCGCGACTTCCGCCCCTCCCCCAACAATATCCGTGTCCAGTCTTCCCTCTTCCTCGGCGGATTTAGATATATCGACCCTAATTACACACTTCCTTCCGGCCTTCAGCCCCTGGCGAACGAAAATCCTGGACTTGCCTCCCTCAAACTTGAGATGACCGTGTCTCGCCAGATACGCGCCAAAGGGCCCCGCAGCACTGCCAGTTGCCGGATCCTCCCCTGCCATTCCGGGGTTAAAGAATCGTGCCTGGTAGGTGTTTTTATTAGAGGCCTCGGGGTCCGGGGTCACGAAATAGATGCCGTGAGCAGTATCGTCTACGGCGCGAAGTTGCTTGAGGAGAAGATCCCGTGGCACTTGGATGCTGTCAAGTACAGCAGCTGAGGAGAGAGGCAGGATGAGATGTCGCGTCGTGGATGTCGACACGATCTGAGGTCTCAGCGCTGGCCCTTCGGTACGAAAACCAATATCAGCGTCGGTAAAGCCGAAGCTCGCAGCAAGTGCTGGCACGTCTGGGTGGTAGGCGTGGGTCCCAGGAGGAGCCTGTCGGAGGGAAATGGAAATTTCGCCGTCCTTGGTCCTCAAAACTCTCACTGGGGAAACAACGCCTCCTAGTTCCTGATGAAACACAAAGGTCTCAACGTCCTGATCGACCGATTGGGGTTTTGAAAACTCGAGGAGACCAGCATTCGCCAGATACCACCAAGCGCCTAGAATGTTGTGTCCGGATCCAAAGACTTCCCTGCCGTCAGGGAGGAAAGAACGGAATCGGTAATCTGCGCTGGGGACGGTGCTAGGGAGGAAAAATGTAGTTTCGGAGAGGTTAAATTGTCTGGTTATGAGTTGCATCTGGGTGGTGGTAAGGTTGTCAGCCAGGGCATTTACCACTGCGAGAGGGTTTCCCGTGTAGGCTTCGGTCGAAAATACATCGACAATGGCGAACTCGATTGAAGACATGGTTATGGTATTAATGAAGAGATGGAAAGATGGTGAGATGGAAGATCACGAATGAGTCACGAGTGAGCTCGACAGTCAAAGAGTGCAGTATCGGGCCTGAGTGTCTTATTGCAACTTTTTTGTTTTCCCTTCTTTTCTTTGCGGTCTGGGGATAATAGCGAACTCCTTTGCCCTTATATTGAAAATCCTGGGCAAGATACAAAGTAAGACGGCCTAGATATCGTCAAGGTGCGGGCCGTTTGTAGCGCCGAGCACGCGATTTGGCTATACAACGCTAATATCGAAACGAGTCAACGACCGCTGGTAACCGGGTAAGACTTCACGCTGCGATATCTGTAGATTTGTCAGATTGGATGACAAATTCAGACCCCATCATAATCTTAGATCATCATCATCGCTGAACTCTCCAAATAGAATATTCAGCGATGAGGAACTACTACTGATACCTTCGTATTTCCCCAGCACTTGCCAAAATTGCCCGCGTCCTTGAAACGCACTTGGTGTGGTTGGTGACTCACCATGCATTTCTTATGACTCGATATGCTCGATACGCCCTCCTCCACTTTCTTGTCCTACTGACCCGGTTGGGACGTGGCTGGCTAGGTCGGTCGGGCAAATTTTTCAACAAGGATGATGGTATGCTCGCATGTTCGATGGCCGACACTCCTGGCAGGACAGGCGATCGTGGAACTGTTGGAGATGGGTGCGTTATAGCTTATCGGGAGACTCTGGCCGTATCTCGATCTTAGGTTGATGGGTAGAGGATCAAATAAAGATTCTATATATTGTATTAGAACGCTTCACCCACCTATCCCGAGGGGTTCCCTTGGTTTTGGGCCGTATGCGCGCAGGCGGAATTTCTAGGGGGTTGCCCGATGCCGGGTGCTCTGCGGTTTCGTCCCTAATACTCACGTACCGAGGCAAGAGAAGTACAGGGTACAGGAAACTATCCTCGGTCAATTTTGAATAGTGGACGAGAGCTGGGTTCCTCTTCTTTGAGCGTCGGGCGGCGTACACAAGTGCCTTGGATCCGACGTCCTGCGCCGTCCAACATCAAATCATTTGAGTAACTCTGGAGTCTTTAAAAGTAATCATTTGTGAGATGCAAGGTTCCTTGTAACACTTCTGGTTGCGTAGCAGCGTTTAAATAGTCCTCTTCCCAGCCTCAAGCCCGCCAGTTGTCGAATCGTGAAAACCCTCAATGTAAAGGCCATGTAGCAAGCGGTACGACTTTCTATAGAACATCCAATTGACCATCACCAAAGCCAACAATCCTAGCGCACATGGCGCCGCCCAGTTCATGTTGTCGGCAGTTACCGGCCGATACATGGGAAATGAAAGGAAAACAGAGACCGTGACGATCCAAGCTAGGGAAAATAGGTTCACAGCTAACCCAAAACGTCCGAGGTTCAAACTCCTGTTGGCCGGCAGTATGGAACGACCTTTCAAAAGTAGTAGGACAATTGGCATAGAATATGCGATGGACATCAGGATGACTGCTGATCCGAGGATGCCATTGAGGACGGTGTGAGGCCCGAGGATTAGGAGGACGACGACGGCGCTCAGAACACCTGTTAGACCAACGGCGTTGGCAGGTACCCTCAGATTATTAACTTGGGAGATCCAACTCGAGAAGGGTAAGGCGCCTGTTTTAGCGAAGGACCAAAAAAGCCGGCTAGTTGGGAAGATTATACAGGTCGTCGCGAGGACATTTGTTAGGAAGTAACAAGCCATAACTACCACCACGAAACCAACGGATGGCCAGGCATCCCAGCAGAGTTGGGCGATAGGCAACCCGGCCAGGGGTTCGAGAATTCTTTCCGGGTGTACGAGGCAAAACAAGAGAGCCAGGACCATGACGAGAACAGCAACCGCATTGAGGAGGTTTGTGTAGATTATGACCTGAGGCGCCTGTTTTTCAGGCCGCGGAAGTTCTTCAGCGAGGTGCGCTGCGCCATCAAACATGCCGACAACTGAAATTCCTGGAAGCAGAGCCAGCATGAAGACTAAGCCGTTTGAACTCCAGCCCGTATTGTTGACAACGTCGATGAAGACAGTGGATGGAGAAGCCTTTGGGTGCGTTTTGACAAGCAAGGTAACAAAGAGGAAGATCGTAAAGGCATTAACAAATGCAATCGTGAATTTGGTTACTGAAGGGAGGAGTCGAATTCCACATGTATTGAACATAGCGGCGGGCACAAGGGCGGCTATACCGGCTAGATATGTATGCCACAGTTGAGGGGTATAATTCGGTGTTGCGACAGAACCTATGGCGGTTGCAAAGATACCCGTGTATGCGAGAGTCGCCGACAAGACAAAGAGCCACCCAAGACAGACGGACATTCCATTGAAATAGCTCAAAAATCTCTGGTAGCGGCGTGGGGAAAGGATAAGGACCCAATAGACGGTACCTGACGAGAAAACATGAAGTAAGTATTCGTGAATAGGGGCCGGGGGAAGTCAAACAGGAAAAAGAACAGATGAGAAACGCGATTGATTGCGAGAGAGGGGAACTCGAAAGAGTTAATTTGCTTTTGAAATCATACCTGCGGTGTGAGGAAAGGCAGAGGCCAGCTCAGCAATGCTGAAGGCGACGAGAAACTGGCCCGCCATGGCAACTATCATGCACCAAATGAAATACGGGCTGCCCCCTGCTCCAATAACCAGCTGGAGAAAGGATCCGATGGCAATTGGCGAGGCCGTGACAGAGTATTGGACGCCGATGGTGCTCCAAATGTTGAAGCGGCTGGAGTCTAGCTCGCCCTGATCAAGGGTGTTGATCTCGCGGTTAGTTTCATACTCTGTCACTGCCTGAAGCGAGCTGGACTCGTTGGAGGCTGCCTTGGGCTTGGAGCCCATCGTTATGACTGGCCTATATGGAACAAATAAAAGAAGCTTTCTGGAAATAAGAACAGTGTATGGCTCGACTGAGGCCTGTTGATTCACCCTGTTTCGAGGGGGATCTTGCTCTCCTTTTAAAGACGAGCCCACACTGCGGCCACGCCCATCACCGTGAGGCGGCGTAATCATGAGGTGGCAATGTATGAGATTGCATGAGCCCGAAGGAGCCAAGGGCTGACCGAAGGTATGCTAATCTAGGGAGCGGGTTGCAGCCCGGGGAATCCACGTTGCATACGTAGGATGGACTAGGGGGTGCAAAAAGACAACATCCAAAATGGAGAGGCGCTAATCTAAGCTCTTTCACAGTAGTGCCGGATAGCGGAGGAGGTGAGGAAAGCTCAGATCGACGAAAATGTATCGATGTGTACGTGTCACATTCCCTACTACAAGCGAAGACATTGCTACTTGGGGATGCTAAAACCTGGGGAAAGACCCCACCAACCGGGCATGGTCGTATCCCCCGGCATTACATTCGCGCTAAGAGACAAAACCCCAACCTCTGCAGCTGGTCTAACCCAAGTTCTTTGGAACCGGGGTCTGAATCGAGGTATGCGCAGGGCCATAACTGGGTCTTATTGTTGACCACCTCAAGTTTCGCCCAGTAGCGCAAGGTTACCCCCGGATCCGAGAATGCGGGGAACTGGGACCCTGGTGCGGAGAGGTCTGGGCTTGCGCTTAGATTGATAAGTTTATTGCTCAGAATGAGCCAATAAGGAGCGGTTTCGAAAATGGTAGCGTAACTGGCGGCTTGCTCAGGTGGAGTAATTACGCAGCTTGCCTCGGCACATCCGTTCCGTTTTTAGCCCCTTAATTCCTTATCATATCATGGTTTGAAACTGAAGAGATTGACCATCCATAGCTTCACCCCGAGACAACTGCACTACGGCGCTGTGATGTGCGGTCGACCGTCATCAGACCAGCTAGTAGCTATGAGTCTATGACGATCAACTAGCCATTGACCCCCATCTTTGTTCTATCATTGTGCCGCGTATTGATATGGCAGCTACTCCTTAATTTCGTTTATGCACCTTTATCTCAATGGCAAGTAGACATGGTCTCAGCAGCTTCTCCTTCCCGGGTTCACTCAGAGCTGAGGCCACGTCGGTCTCGCTGCAAAACGGGGTGCTCTTGCTGTCGCCTTCGTCGCAAGAAGTGTGATGAGAAGCGGCCCAGATGCACTGCATGCCAGAGGTTGGACTTAATTTGTTCCTGGCCGGACGCGAATGAGTTTACGTGGCGAATCCGAATGGGCCTCTCGACCCACTCACAGCCGGCGAAGGCGGCTTCAGCGACGCCGAATACGGCCTCCCCCGTCAGTACCTCCCCGGCCGCGTCTAACCCATTCACCACAATTTCCACAGCCGACAGTGAGATACATTCCCACGAGAGCCATGGATACCAGGGAGCCTCACCATCATCCCCTCCGTGCTTGCCTCGGCCCGGCTTGTCGCCTCTGCCTCATCAGTCTCAGTGGCTGCTACAGCTGTACTTCGAAAGGACATCTGAATCCTTGGTCGTCCTTAAGCCTGATACAACCAACCCTTTTATTTATACAGTTCTGCCCTGGGCGTTCAATGACGATCTTATCATGAACACAGTCCTGGCACTTGGAGGTAGCTTTGGAAGCGCTTTAGACGGCGCTACTGAAGAACAGTCTCTCATGTACTACGGCCGTGCTATTCGGCAGCTCAAGCCTGCGCTGACGATCTGGTCTGGGAGTTCGCTGCGGGAGACACTACGGTTGTTATTGGTAACTCTGTTCCTCTGCTTTTCCGAGGTATGTAGACGAATACTGCGCTTCTAGGACCCGAAACGAGGATTGAGTGATTACAGAGTGCACGCAGACTACTAATGCCACCAATCCTCCTTAGATGTATCGTGGCAATCGACATGGAATCTTATTTCACCATCTTCGGGCCTGCAGACACTTTGCCCACGCTGCACACGATGCCTTGAAACGGCGCGAAACGATTGACCGCGAGGACTGCGAGCTAGCACATCTCCTATTAGAGGCATACGCATTTGGTGACCTGTCTTGCTCGCTACGCCTACTCCCGGACGTCGAGGATACCAAGGCCACCCGTGATTCCCAAGTGCTCCGGCTCGAATCGATCAGGGAGTTCGAAACCGCTGGTGCCAACTTTGGATGCACCTGGGAGCTATTTAAACTTGTGCCCTGGATCTCCGAGCTGGCTAGATCGAGGAGGGAAGAGCTGGAAAAGGGTCAAGACTTGGGTTGTTTTGCGGCCTATAGCGACTTGGAAGCCTCCATAGATCTATGGCGCAGCAATATCCAGGTTCCTGCACTGGCCGTCTCAAACCATCAAGAGGCCTGTGTCGCGGCAGGACTACTCGCCTGTGGCGCAATCACACTCTTTTCCCATACTGCCTACCATCAAAACGACCTCGCATACTTACGCGTTGTTGCGGAGCCGCTCGTGGAAGAGGCTATCAAGCTCGTCCACATCTGTGGAGACAGTCCGTGGTCAACATTCGCCTACTGGCCGACGGTAATCATCGCATCCTTTGCTACCACGGAAAGCCAACAGGTGCGGTTGCGTAATTGGTTCTCGACCGATTTGCACATTGTGAAACGCGCCAAGGAGCTCCTTCAATGGGTTTGGGACGCTCCAGATGATGTTTATGGGCTTAGCGGGCTGGCAACGGTGATTGCGGAGCAGAACACGAGCTGGTGTTGTTAGTAAATGAACTAGTTATCAAAGGATACTGGCATGCAGAGTCTAAGGGCTCTTTTTGAGATCCTTGAAAGGTTTCTGATTGTTGGGATTGTGCTCGCTTGTCTCGATGACGCCGGCCGGGGTTTCTTTCCCCGAGATCTTGTGTGCAAAGAGAGTGTCCCATGGGTCGAATTTTGGCGTCATGCCGCTCTGGTATTTTGGATTCAAAGAATGACCGCTACCTAACAGAAAATGCGTTCATCATACTTAGAGCGATTGGGAATAATGCAGACGTTCTTTAAGAGTATCTGAATTGATTTCTTCACGGTTCACCGTATTACCTACGTTTGATTCTTCAAGGCAAACATGACCGCCCTTGCATCATGGGTACCAGAATGTAGCGCACCGCGCAGTCACCCTGCACTCCACAATCATATCTCCGTGCCCAGAAATCATATCCCGGCGCTGGGCCTTGGGAAGCGGATAACAATTTCCGACCGTGGGCACTATTGATGAACCCGGTAATGGCCCACAGAATCCGGGCAGGATGGATGCGTTCCAACACCTGGGAATAACTCTTCGGTGAGGGAAGTATACCCTAGCTAATAATAGCATTTCTGCTACCTTTAACATACCAGACCATATCGACATACCCATACTGTGACTTGGAGATAATTGGGATTGTATTTGACAGTCAAACTGTCCGAACTTTTGTAATCCGGAGAAACAATAAGATCTGTCCTTTATACTTGCAGAATTCAGGACATGCCAGGCAGTTGGGGAAAGCCCGGCCTCGCTGCAACCACGCTTTCCAACTCTCTTCCTCTTCCAGATGCCAAAGCCCACAGCTCGTTAGCTAGACACCTAGTGTCAAAAGATGAGGCAAGAATGCAGGAATATTCATAAAATCAAAAGGTTACTCCACATATTTGAGGTTACCTCCTCGAGGACCAAAGAGGCCCGCCAAGGTGCCACCCCGCCCTCCTCTGACGTTGAAAGATGCCATCAGGATCATATTTGGCACTGATGGCGTTCAGGAAGGCCTTCGCACTAGGCCCATAGCTGCCATACACATCTTGGAATGGATTGGCGTAATTCAAGTATATATAGTTGTGCTCCTTACCCAGCCGCTTCGCTTCGGCTTGAGTTTTCGTGGCTGTGGCGCGCAGTGCTTCCCATACCCGTTCGCCCTGGGACTCATCTGTCCAAAACGGCTCCATGAGGAAAACAAGGAAAGGTTCGGTGTTAGCCAAGCCGAGGGCATTACCTCCTCTTGAACTCATGGCATCAATAATGTTTTGGGTGACAAAATTCACATCCGCTAGGGCGGATCGCTCCATGCCAGGAATGCCGAGGAGAGGGTCGACTTCTGCACGCCATGTGTCCATGAAGAATTTGATGATGCGTTTATCGACTTTGGTGCAAAAGGTCCAATATCCATTGTGAGCTCCCGGCGGGTAGTGGTCCACGATGCTATCCGCTCGGGCTGTCTGGCTGGTAGGGCCGGTGTTGTCCAGGCCGGAAGGGACGGAGAGGAGTTTCTTCAGAGGTGAGTTTTCATCTGGGGGGGTTGACTTGAGGTTCTCGACATCGGCGTGCCATACCCATTGGCCTTGATGGTTGATCAGACCCAACAGGATACTAGCGTCCACGTTGTTGACGTTATCCTCGCCGTATTCAATGAAGGCGTCAATAATAGCGTCGCTCTGTTCCAGAGACCAGTTTATGCTACCGCCCCACATGCCTTGGTACGGATAGACGATGAGCTCTAGCTCTGTGACAATGCCAAAGTTGGCACCACCACCACGAAGACATTTGTAGAGGTCAGGGTAAGACGATTGGCTCGCTCGCACAACACTACCATCAGCAAGCACCACTTCGAATGACAGTACGTTGTCCAGTGCCCAACCGTGGCGGTTCGAGAAGAATGAGATGCCGCCTGTGAAATGTTTTAGCTATTATCTTCTTGAAGGTCGGAGAGTCGGGAATTTCTTTATTACCGGAGATGACGAATCCCCCAACCCCAACCGTGGAAGCTCTACCACCTACGGCGGTGAGTCCCCGGGGGTTTAGAAAGCCGAAAACGTCTTTCCACATTTTACCCGGGCCGACATGACAAGAGCTCGTATCATCAGATAGCTCGATCTTATTCAAGAGCTTCAGGTCGATCAGAACTCCGGCGGAGATAGATGACTCTCCTTCGCACCTGCCGTGCCCGCCGCTCTTGATTCCAAATGGACAGCCAGTTTCGCGCAATATCATGACGGCCAAGGCTACGTCCTGGGTGTTGCGAGGCCGGTAGACGCAGTACGGAGTGCATCGAGATTGGTCTTCGGCCCAGAAACCTTTTCGCGCCTCGTCGTACGCTGGGGTGCCCTGCAAGAGAGTGCACTCTGGCCGAGCAGTGCTCAGCAGTCTGACCTGCCGTGTCCTAAGTCAGACGATCTGTCACTTGATGGGGTGGAGGGCAACGTACTGTTCGCGTGTCCATCTTCGGTTCAGTCCAGTGGGGCAGGTATTCGAGAGAAACCGTTGATAGAGTAAGTGTAGAGAAGCCAATGTGCACAACTTTAGATGAAGTGGGAGTTGGGATGGTGATCTCACTATAAGATACGCGGAGCTCTTTTCCGGGTCTATCTGCAACGCATAAGTGCTACTTCCGGGTCACCGTCTCGTTCGAGGCAGGGCGGTGGCGTGAGCAGAGGGAGAGGGGTGGGCTAGCGGGGGAAAGTTCGCGTATCACTCACTCGCCGTCGATAGTAGAGGCAAGAAAACGAACCATGAGCGGAGCCCGGACGTTTGCAGCTTGGTGCAGGTAAGAAATCCGTCCACCCACATTAGGACGATGCAAGGCGTTAGAAATTTGTCGCATGCAGCATGGGGGCTTGCATGGTCAGATTGCATATTCCGGGTTAGCTTAGCAAGCACTAGCTGGAATCTAAGCGCTGCACTGATTTATCCTTACCCCCTCCTTCGTCCCTATCTAGGCGCCGACATGATTCACGACCACGATCTATCAAGTTTGACCGAGGTACGTCTCCTCGGCAAATTGAAGATATCGTTCCGTAATTGACGCTAGGTACTTGGGTCATCAGTCTGTCCGGAACTTCTCGATTCACCCATTACTTGGCCAAGTAGAAATAGGCTCTCTTACTACTAATATGCCATTCAAGTCTCTGAGGCTTGGTTAAACAAGAGTGTTAGAATACAGAACCGAAATACGTAGATTATGCACAAGACGAGGATCCCAGGTGACCAAGGTAATAACATGGATTTCTCAACTGCGCGGGAGCATCTATCTACGGAGGACTACGTCCATCTCAACGCCCAATACTGCGCCCCAACGCACACTCCGATCCCCATTGTCCTCGCTGAAGGCCGCGGAGCCCACGTCTGGGATATTGACGGCAATGAATACATTGATTTTCTCAGTGCCTTCTCGGTGGCAAACCAAGGCCATTGTCATCCTCGCATTGTCAGGACCATGATGGAGCAGTGCCAAAAGCTCCCGCTTTGCACGAGTGCCTTCCAGAATGACAGCTACCCATTGCTGTGCAAGAAGATTTGCGAGGTGAATCGCCGCCCCCAGAGATCGTCGCTGCTGCGTCAACGTCCTACCGTGTCGCTAACTTGGATAATGATAATAGCTACTCCAATATGAAATGGCAGCGTCGATGAGCTCGGGATCTGAAGCCGTGGATCTCGCGATTAAAATTGCCAGGAAATGGGGTTACAATGTCAAGGGAATTAAGCCCGACCAGGCCAAAATCCTGACAGTTACCGGTAATTACCATGGCAAGATTTTGGCGCCTCTAGGTGGATCATCATTCGCGAGCATCAAAGAGGGTTTGTACGCCTTGATTTTCCTTGATGCGAGCCATGGTGTAGTAGCAAAAAGCTGAGAGATTAGCCATACAGGGTTCGGCCCATTCGTCCCCAACATCGGAACAGATGTTGCTGGGTTTCCTGTCCGTTTTAATGAAATAGAAGACATCCGGAAAGCCTTCGAAGCAAGCGGGAAAGATATTGCGGCCATCATCATAGAATGCGTACAAGGTTATGGAGGCTGCCTCCCCGTGGGACCTGGCTATCTACAAGCCGTCGAAAAGCTGTGTGGGGAGCATAACATTCTCTTCATCGCGGACGAAATCCAAACTGGCTTTGGCCGAACAGGTAGCCTAATGGCGTACCAGCAGGGAAACGTCAAGCCCGACCTCGTTGTCGTTGGTAAGGCCTTGACCGGCGGCCTGTATCCAATGAGCATGGTGTTGGGTAGCAGGGACATCATGACTCAGATTAAACCTGGAGAGTAAGCCTACTATCAACAATTCACCATAGTGCTAGGCGTTTCTGTGCTGACGGTAAACCTGTAGACATAGCTCGACTTTTGCTGCGAACCCTTTGTCTAGCGCAATTGCCATGGTGGCCATCGATGTCGTCCTTGACGAAGGCCTTTCAGAAAGGGCCCTTCGCCTGGGAGCACAGTTGAGGAATCGCCTGGCCTCAATAAAAACTCCGCCTCAAGCAAACCATAAGGTAACGGGGCAAGGTCTACTTATGGCCCTGCACCTCGACGAATCGCATCCATCGGGTCGTGTTACGGCGACCCGGCTTTGTAAACTCGCACTGAAAAAAGGCTTGATTGCCATTCCCACCCAGAATAGGATTCGAATTGCACCTCCATTGACAATCTCAGAGGAGGATCTTTGGAAGGGAGTCAGCATTTTGGAGGAAGCTCTGAACGAGTTGGTGGTGGTCGAGAAGATTTGATGTTAACTTAGTCCCAACCGGTAGTATCACTGTATATCTCAAAAGATGCAGCGAGATCGATAAATAGGAGACATAGACATTAGAAACAGTGAGCGAATATTTGTGAGCCTACTTTCTACGTGAGATTCGATAGGGATGTAGATCCTGCCGAGCAACCCACGCGGAGGAGCCACCGGCCAACCGACCCCAAAAAGGTGCTGCAAAAAAGTTCACCCCGTGGCAAACGGCGGGCAGCAGAGGTAGGGAATAATAGAGCAAAAATATTCCGTACCGCTTCCGGATGTGGTAGATAATGGCCAGGTCCATCTGCCGTGTGAACCTAACTTAATGGCCATAATGCATGCCCTTCACAGCCTGATGATGGGCCTATGGTGGAAAGAACTCTCATCCTACGTCAGTTACATCCATCTCTTATCAGAGAGCCGCGCTTAGATTATGCACATTACTAGGTGGGGCCGGGCGTGATGCATTCCGGTCCAACTAAAGGCGGGGAAACGTTGAGCACGGAACTCAGCTATCCTCGCCAATGCCACGTTCAGACTCCAGACTGCTGCGGCGTCCACGGGTTCCGAATGTGATCCAACATTTACAATGTAAACGAAAAATGGATTCCACATTCGATACGTTTCAAGGGGTCAAAACCCGAAGCATTGATATAAAAGAACTCGCTGGGAAGGGATGGCCCTCTAGAAAGTAAACGATTTAGCGTAGAAGTGAATAGCACCAATCAACACTAGGATCAACACACATATCTCTCTCTTGGCAAATATGGGCCCGTCATCTGAAGAAGTCGATCCAGCCGCACCAGGCACCTCGCCCACGGTAAGTGTCAACGCTCACCACTGTACGATCTACATCTCCGTAACCATGTCTTAACCTGAATAGCGAGACGCAATTGCCGCCCTCTGTTCGCTCTGTCCTGGCCGGGTCATTCTGCCCTCATCCGCCGAGTTCGCCGCCGCCCAGAACTCGTTTTGGAACGCCCTCCAGCGCCAGAAGACACCAGCCTGCTTTTTCCAGCCGACGACCGTTGATGAGGTGAAGCTGGCGATTGCCGAAGTCCTGCGTGTGAATTGTCCCTTTGCAGTTAAAGGAGGCGGCCACTCTTCCAACTCGGAGGGGTCAAGCATCCAGGACGGTGTCCAGTTCGATCTCATCAACCTCAATCACATTGAGATCGCAGAGGACGAGAAAACTGTTAGAGTCGGACCTGGTGTTCGCTGGGGGCCGCTCCTTCAAGTTCTGGAAAAGCGCGGACTGATAGCTGTTGGCGGACGCGATTTCGGTGTCGGTGTTCCTGGGTTCATTTTTGGCGGTAAGTTCTTTTACTCTCATGCGAGCGGAGGATGACATTTATGAATAAGTGATTCTTATCATTTCCGAAGGTGGTATTTCATATTACTCTGCCAAACACGGCTGGGGAATCGATAATTTGGTGGCTGTGGATATCGTCCTGCCTAGCGGCAAACTTGCTACCATCGATAACGCATCTTACCCTGACCTTAACAGAGCTCTCCGTGGAGGTGGGATCCACAACTTTGGCATTGCAACGAGCTTGACACTCAAGTTGCACCTGTATAATGGTATGTGGGGCGGTATCAATATCATTCGGGAGAAGCACTTTGATGCAGTCTTCAACACGTACGAAAAGTACACCTGTGACCTGCTCCGAGACGACAAAGCCCACTTGATACTGGACTTTTTCCGAGATAACGGCGAGATGCTGGTCTTGCAGTGTATAGGCTATACGGAGCCAACGGCGGATCCGCCTATCTTCGACGAACTTCGCGGCATACCCAGCACCCTTTGTACTCTCCGGCTTTCTGAGTACAGCGACTTGGCTGCGGAAATTTCCCAGGTGACAGATTCGCGGGGGAAGCGGAATGCTTATTGGACACTCTCCATGGAGTACGACATTGGCCTGCTTAGATCTGCCTTTACACTCTGGGCCGAGATGACGGAGCCGTATGCGAGCCGCTTGAGATTCGCTTTCGATGTCAACCACATCACCCCCGCCATGAGGAATAAAGCGGCGGCGGAAGGAGTGGGCAACGTGTATAGCCTAGAGGGTTCAGATGAGTCACTCACTAACATCCTGCTCACTGGTGTGTGGGAGGATGAGTCTGACGATAGGGAGGCTATGGCAGTTTTGAGGAGTGTAGGCCTTGCAATCAACGCTTTGGCGCGACAGGAGGGTAAGAGCCGCACCTTCGTATACATGAATTACGCAAACCAGGAACAGGATGTTATTGCTGGGTATGGGGAAAAGAACGGGCAGTTTTTGGAGGAAGTCTCTGCTAAGTATGATCCCGAAGGCGTGTTTCAGAGACTAAACCAAGCGTGTTTCAAGCTCCGAAAAGCAGAGTAGATGTATTTAATTTTCAAATTTAACGTATTCGACAAGTAAAGCTCACTTTCTAGACCGAGAATCCTCCTCTCGTTATCTACATACTGGATGATACTGCTGTTAATGCCTCTTTACGCTAACAGAAGGAATTCACGTCTCACAGACAGCATAGGGCTGGTGGACGAGAGCCGCGAGTCAAGAATCAAGATAATGTAGGTTCGCCAAGGCTTCTCATTATGCTCAGCTGTGTCTAAAGTTGATTATAAGTCAGACCAAAAAAAAAAACAAAAAGAAAACAGCCAATGTATATGATCAAGTGTCTAAATCCATCATTGTGAAACGTCGCCTAGAGCGCGTGCAACTCTTTGAGGACGGTGGCCCACCCGTCGTCTTTGGAAAAGGGCAGCGCATCAACAGGGCAAACCGTCCCCGGCTCCGGGAGTTCCCCGCGCTCAAAATACGCAATGGTCCTCTCTGCTGTGCATTTGGAGGCCTGCGGCAAGATTGTATGCTGATTTTTCCAAGGTTAGTAACGAGTGATGGCTCTCAAACAGGAATAAAACAAGAAGAAACCTACCCCGTAACCTTCCTGCTCAAGTACGACGCTTCCCTTCCAACTAGAGCTCATGTTTTTCGCCGATGCGAGCGGCGAGACGGGGTCGTTCTGCGTGCTGATGAGGAGTACCGGATGGGCTGGATCGACGCGAAAGTCGCCGGTGTATCGCTCTTTGGCGTCCATTTTCCATCGTGAGCATTGGATGGCACTGATGTCGGAAATGTCGCCGCCAAGCCTGCTCAGTGCCCACCTGGTCTTGACGCCAGGTATCACGTCGTCGATGGTCTCTAAGCGTATTTGCTTGTCGCCACATTTGATTCCAAGGATGGCATCCGCATCAGGCGGGCTCTCACCGACCAACCCAGTAGCTGCACCGGCTAGTTGAGTGAGGATCCCGGTGGCATTCCCGGTTATCAAAACCTCAAGAGCCTGGGCCAAGCGGGGCCAGCGTATCGGAAAGTACATATCGCTGTAGATCATGCTCTTCAGGGTCGGGTAGTCGACAATGACCCCCGATCCACTAGGGAGGGTTAGCGGGATCGGATTGTACTTGAGCTTGTCGAGAGCGGCGTAGATGTCTGCCTCGAGCTGATCTGCAGTGCGGTTACCTGCTAGAGGACAGCGGTCACGCGCAGCAACGCACTGGGAGCAGAACCCAGAGAATGCGCTATCCACGTCCGTTACTTGCTCCAAGTCCCTTCCATATTGGTTAGTTGTCTTGCCGGCCGATGGTGGAACGAAACAGTTAGGGGCAGACTTACTCCCGGTAATACTCGTGTGAATTCATGACGCCATCCAGCAAGACTCGGTCGACCCTGTCAGGCCACATGGCAATCAAGGTAGCGCCCAGCACCGAGCCATACGACATTCCTGGGAGGGGACATTCGTTCGTTAGTAAGGGTAGGTCGGCTGGGAGAGCTTGGTCATATACTCACCCCAGTATCTCAGCTTGCCGTCTTCTTCAAGTACGTCCACCGCTGACATGATGTCTCGTGCAGTGAATGCGGTTCCGATGAGCGATCCGGTCTCGTTTTGGGCCTTTCGACATGCCTCCGCGCGGAGCTCAGCCTCAGCCCAGACCCTTCCGAGAGCGACGTCCGAGGCGTTTGTAGAAAACAGCGCTGTGCTTTCGGCCGCCGTCCTTTCATTCTGTTTTTCGTAGCAGGAGAAGGGCAAGGTATTTCCAGTTCCACTATGCCACGAGAGAAAGTCAGTCTCTTCGGGTCCTTTAGGCAGGGTGGTGGGACCAAGACCTACCGAGGAACGACATTGATGATATCGTAAGAACCCCCGGAGAGACTACCGAAAACTTGTGTAAGCCGAAAAAGAATTTCCCGGTCTCTCCTATGGTATTACGTTACATGCATTCTGAAAAGACGGCCATAGTAGGCCATTTCCAATATTCCACTGCCGCCGGGACCGCCAAAGTTCATAAACACGCTTCCCCTTTTGGGGGTCTTGGCGGCAGGAATTCTCATGAGTTGGATATCGAGCATTTCGGCCGCGGAGTCATCAGTATAGTCGAGAGGGACGGCCAAGTTGCCACAAAACAGGTAGTCAGTGTCGTTGACGCCGAGGTGGGCGCATGATCCCCAATGGATCTGGTTATTGCGACGATCGAATTGGTGATGGCGCGGGTTCGGGGGCGCGCCCCAAGTTGTCGACAAGATGAGGGAGAACAAGAGAGCGACCTTCATTGTTGGAAGGAGGACGGGGAATGTACTAAGAGAGGAACTGATTGTTGGGAGATGGGGAGAGACGATAGAGATGGGCAGGCGTCACCCTTAAATACGGCAAAGGTCATGGATGACTTGACCGGAAACCCCTGAATGGCTTCCGTGATCATGTTGGCAGAGTGGATTGTTCAGCTAAGCTAGACAATAATTACTGAGATTTCATTGTTTGTGGATCGTCAATATCAACACTGGCTTACATCCAGCCAGGAGTCGTGAAGGATTCATCGAGAATCGAGTACTCTCTCATTGGGCGGACAACTTTGGCGCTAGTTCCCTTTTGGCGAAACGATGCGCTTGCAGGCGACGTCATCAAACTGACCCTGAGACTCTGAGCTGACTGCAGGTTCGCCAAGTTCGCCAAGACTGTAAGCCCTAATTGGGGGCGCCGAAGTGGTTGCTTCCTTGGACAGATTTCCCACCGACATGACTGGCAGACGGGGTTGGAACGGAGATGATCGGTCGCCACACGTCCTTATAATAGAGTCTGCGCCTTTCGATTCGGACTTGTTGTCCCGAGCTTTCCACCCTTGCACGCTTTCTTTTGCCCGAAATCTAGATTGGCCGCCTCATTCCTTATCTCCTGTTTTTGGCTAAACTGCGCGCATCGTTGATCGATCGACGATCGACGAACTTAATGGCTGGGGTTCCGACTAGCCGCGGCTGCGATGCATGTCGCAAACAGAAGAAAAAGGTCAGGCCGCACCCCTACCAAGATAGTTACGGGCTAGCCCGAAACACCACCAGCGTTGCGCAGTGACTAACTGCAGTGGTGTAGTGCGACCTTGCTCAGCCAGCGTGTGGAAGATGCCAGCGTCTAAGGATACCCTGCGTCGGCTGTGGCGCGAAGCGCTTCAAGTTCAAGCAGGAAAGACCTGCTTCTCCTGCGTTCCGTGCCGAGCTGCGTACTGCCTCCGGATCTACATCCCCGATATCGGCTGATCGTCCCGCTCCCGCGGCAGCACTCACGATCAAGCTCGTTCCGAGCGACGAGCACGGCCGGCGCAGAGGTGCCTTGGTCAGTATTTTGAGCATCTCGGACCTGCGGTATGACATATCGAGCTGTGGCAGCTTTCTTCAAGAGTTGCCCCAACGTATGGGCCGAAACCCGGCCCTGGATGCCTCGATCGACGCCCTGACCAGTGCGTACACGGCTCTCCGCACACAGGCCAAGCCACCGGACGTATTTTCCGCTTACGCCAATGCGCTGAGGTGTCTGAGGATGGTCATGGAAACTTCCGAGACGGCTCAGACACCAGAGACCCTCTGCGCCATTTACCTCGTCATGATATGTCAAGTGAGTCGGGTCCTCCATATCCTCCAAACTCGACTTCGCAATGTGGACGAAGACGCATACGTTTCTAATGCCCTAGATCACCGTAGGCCTGGATCGGAAACCCCGACGACCAGTATGTGGCCCATTCGGAAGTGGTGGTTCATGTGTTAAACTGCATCGCAACGAATAACTGGACTGGTAAATTCGAAACGCAGCTTTTCGTCACATTGTGCATGTCGATTGTAAGACCCGGCCTCCTACGAGAAATTATACGGGGGCTATCTACTAAAATTCACCTCGTATCATTAAATAGTTGCCGGAGAGCATCTATAACCCGAGGATCAATCTGGGCCCATGGTTCAAGAAAATGGTCGACGATTTCACTCCGCACAAGACAACATCCATGAAGAACGGGGGCCCAGGCCCTGCCCTGAGCATGCTCACCTTTGCCAGGCTCATCGAGTTCGTACGGGATTCCGGCGGCACCGGCGACGCCACAGAGATTGAAGTGGCGTACGAAGGCATCATGCGCGAGGTGGGCCAGGCTCGGGAGACTCTCATCCGACTATTCCCCGACACGAGCGGGACGCTACTCAGTGAAGGGGGCGGCCGCCCTATCTTGCCGGCCACCACGGGTGGTGAGAGGGAGAGGGTGCATATGCTCTGTGTGGCGCAGCTGGCGATGCTACTAGCCATGGGGATGCTGGTGAACAGCGTGCTCGGGGCCGTCACCCTCGACGACCGCGAGCTGCAGGAGCAAGTGTCTGGGTTTCCAGACGAGCTCGTCGGTCTGGGCAGGGTCGTGGACCGGTACAGGCCTCTCGGGGCCGGATTTATCCCAGTGTGCCTGTTGGTCGGATGTGTATCGACCACCAACGAGGCGAATCTGACCCAGATGACCGAGGCAATGAAGATGTACAGTTCTAATCCGATGCAGATGAACTGGGAGGTTTGGTCCACGGAGATGAGGGAGGCATTCCAGACCCTGAGGTACAATATGTCGTTGCGGCGACACACGAAGGATAGCCTTAATATGTCAGGGTATTAGAATTTAGAATAGCGGCGGAATAAAGTAAACAGCGCCAACCGGACGCTGGTGATCGGGCGACCCGTCAAATGTCGTCAGATTACGGAGTACTTCGTAAAGGTAGAGGTGATAAAATCTCTTGGGCGGCTCTTCCTAATATCTAAGTGTGTGCCTAGTCCTTAATCTTGGTGGTACCTTAATAAAGCTTCCATTTGCCCCAAAATCGTCGTGTAAGCATTGGAAATTCATCAACAATGTCCGCCCATTCTCTATTGGTCCCGACCTGCTGTTGAGCCTGCCGAAGCGCAACACGTCGCCATATTGGGACTAGTCAAATTGCTGCAGGGCTTCGTGGCACTAGTAATACAGGGCGCAGACTTGGCCTGCATTTCTCAGCCAACATGAGGTCAGACATCATCGAACCCCTCTTAGATGACGCCCATGTCCAAAAGACAAGGTGGCATGGCCCAACTATAAATGATGGGGAGAAAAAAAAAAAGAAGGGGGAATGGATCTCGGGAAGACTGCAACAGCATCACCTGTTGATGACCGCAACATCACCACTTAACAACATGTCGTTTACCCCATTCTCAGTAAACACTCTTTTCCTCACCCAGTCGTGGCACGACGCAAATGTCTCCATCCTACACTGGTCGACACAGGGCGTTGAGGCGCCAGTGCTCGTCATCAGGACATCGAAGACAACGCCCCCACACATCATGTTGTTTCCCAATAGCTCAGATCCCAACACTACTATCGGCCATGTCACGTTTCCCGGAAAGTCGTCGGCAGAGATATCCCTGCGAGGGTTCCCCATACACATGAAGATGAACCCATGGTCTTCGAGTTGCATGGTGGAGGGGGGCGATTTGGGCAGGTTCAAGTACAAGCAGGAGGAGAAGATGGGAAGCGAGGCGCTAGATCTATTCGTGATGCACGGGGACGGCGAGGGGCAACGGATCGCGCGGATCGACAGGGCGGGGAAGGGACAGAAGAAGATTGAGCTCTTCAGCCAATTTGACGGGATTCATTTCGAGATGCTAGTCTTGACCGCCCTGTCAGCGTGGGCAATTCACAAGAAACTGGACGGCGCAATCTTGAAGGGAATCGGGGAGCTTCTATTTTCGGCATAGGGCAACCCAAGTATCAGAATCACCATCGCCTTTAAAGGCGCGGCTCTGTACCAGACGCTTTAGAAAGTTACAGACATGTCTTAGAGTATAATAAGTTATATCTCACAATAGGCTCTGTTGAATCACGCCGACCCAGCATGAATTCTTCGGCCCTCCTTCTCCCTTCTCCCTTATCCGGGATGCTCGTCTACTCCGACTACTTCACCGCGTTCGAGGGGCTCGACAGTCCTTGTTTCATCACAACCCCCACGATCCTGGCCGTGCCCTCATTGACGACGAGTTAAGTAGAGAAGCTGAGTAGGACTGGCGAGGACTGATATAACGGTGAGCTGAGGTTGAGCTAGGAGACAAGGGACCATAAACGGACCTCTCACGAGGGCTAAATCTTGTGCACTTTTTTTCTTTGAATATTATATCAAAACAAAGTAAAAACAATAAAAAAAGGGGATAAAAACGAAAAAAAAAAAAAAGACAAAAAGAAAGAAAGGAAACTCTAAAAATATACACAACACTTACAGAGCTCGCCAGAGTGCAACGGCTTCTAGGGGCTCAATTTTACAGGGCGGATATCCAGACCAGGAAGACCCTTTTGAGACGCCCAAGCTTCAATTTCCTTAATATAATCCAATATACCCGGTGTCCATGGGGAATGCCTTGCCAAGGCCAACTGTTGCTCCGGAGACTTGAGAGCCGAAAGCTGGGCCTCCCGAGTAAGATAGCTCGGGGTGCAGTTGACCATTGCCGCTAGACCGTGGGCCGTACTCATGATCTTGGCTACCCATTCGGCTTCGCCTTCCACAGTTGGCTCGATTATTGCCTTGGCTCGTTCGCCAACTTGTTCTTGGGCTCTGCTGATGATTTTAGCCACATGAGTGGCATAGGTGTCAATCATATGCACTTGGTTGGCAGCAGGGGCCGCCTGTGTAGTTCCTGGCAATACAAGGTTCGGAAAGCCCCGCGTGAAGAGGCCCTGAAACGTCCCTAGGTTGTTCTTCCATTTATCATCCATGGACAGGCCATCCCGGCCTGTAACAGTCATACCTGCGCAGTAGGCCGGGCTGCCGGCACCCCAAGGCTCAAAGCCAGTGCTGAAGACGATGAGATCGACATCGTAACACTGCCCGTCATAGGCGAGGCCAGTCTCGGTAATCTTCTCGACGCCCTTCCCCTTTGTGTCTACCAATTGGACGTTGGACTTGTTGAAGGCGGGGAGGTATTCATCGTGGAAGCAGGGACGCTTGCACCACCCAGGGTACCACGGCTTGAGGCCCTGTGCCGTCTCCTTGTCTGTGACTAGCTTATCGACACGGGCTCGGATTCGTGCCTGACGCGGCAAGTCCAAAATATGCAGCTGGGCTACGTATGCCTCCGTGCCATCCGGCGGGAGATTCTTGATGGAGGGACACCCGACAAGGCCGCTATAGGACGGGAAATGGGTCCAGGCGTCGTCCACAAGATTCACTGTTGGTTTATCCGGTGCATTTGTCGTAAAGGCGGCGAAATTTTCTCTTCTTTCCCTCTGCCAGCCCTTGTGCGAACAAGTGGCTTTGAATTCCTCGACGTCGATAAGGCGCTGACCACGGGTGTCTACCGATGAAGCAGTCCGTTGGAACACGTAAAGTTTTCCGGCCCATTTCGCGAGCTCTGGCACTGCTTGAATGGCTGTAGCTCCCGTCCCGATGATGGCCACCTTTTCGTCCTTCAGGTTGCTCAGCTCGGGATGTTGCTGTGAGCCTCCGGTGTAATGATAGTCCCACCTCGAGGTATGAAAGGCATGGCCCTGGAAACTTTCCACGCCTGGGATCAATGGCAGCTTGGGATGAACCAATATCCCACTGGCTATGATTAGAAAGTCGGCGCGCATGGTAATATCGTGCTCATTTCCATCTGGGAGCTTCCTTCGGATGACAACTTTCCATTCTGCCGCGTTTTCATCCCAATCAGCACTTTTGGCGGTAGATCGGAACAAGGCGTTGCGCTCAAGGTCGTACCGCTGGGCAATGCTTTCGGCATACTGCCTCAGCTCCGAGCCGTATGCGTACCTGTGTTTCGGAATGTAGCCAGTCTCTTCCAACAGAGGCATATAACTGCAGCTTTCGATATCGCACATGAGACCAGGATATCGGTTCCAGTACCAGGCCCCGCCGAACCCATTCGCGATATCCACCAGGGTTATGTCCTCGGAAGACACACCGACCTCTGAGAGGCGGGCGGCGTACGTAAGTGCCCCGAATCCGGCGCCGGTAATCAAAAATTTGTGTGGGTGCCGTTGGGATCATCTTGGCGACCTCGCTGAGGCTGACTTGGGTCATACCAAGGGTCTGCTGCGAAGTGCTTCCACTTCTCGGAGCGTGTAGTGTCGACGAATTGCCCGAGACCTTCGGCGCGATATCGTTTGAATCGCTCTTGGTCGTATTTGTCTTCGATTTCCCCAAGTTGTTCGCCGTTCAAGTCTTGTTCTAGTGAAGGCATTGTTGATAGGGAGTGACAATCGTAAGTGGTAGCAGTGTCGGGTGTCAATTGATAAGGTATGGGGAGTCCAACAGTCTCCAATGGTTGACTATTAGCTTCAACTATTCAACATCAGTGCAAGCATCACTGTTAGAACGTACCTAGCCGGGGTATATAAGTCTCTAGCAGCCCCCTTAGAAACTACTTCTTGGGTGCAGCGGGGACTAAGAGTATGTCTATGCTAGTGGCTTTCTAATATCTAGGCGCATCAATGGTATCAATGGGCTGTTTGAGAACACGCAATTAGTGCTTAGGCGAAGCTTCGGCTCTCGTGACAAGATGTGACAGACATCAACTAAGCAACCTTTCACTTCCATTCTACAATCTAACCGCCACTGATGTTGATAAACGTTTTTGAATGGATACATGCCCGATGTTCCATGCCTCTACTCGAATCGCAGGAGGCGAACCACGATGGGAACCGGTCGGATTCCCCACTCACTCGCTCCCTCGCGGAGCGGAACTTTTCAGTCCGGCAGGCTTAGCGACCCAGGAATTTTATGGGCTCCTTAAGGCCGAGCATCCAGAATGCCCGAAACCCTGCGCTTAGATCGGATACATCACAATCTTCAGCTTCGGATCAATCAGACAACCCGCAATTTGCCTTGGCAGCGCTGGCGGGGCGATATTGACCTGTGCGTCGTTGCTAACGGATTCCGTACGGAGGGTACGTCGGCAGATACACAGGCTTCTGAGTCGAGAGTGTGCTATCAAAAACCGAAGAGGATGGCTATTGCACCACCTCCGGGGCGTTTAGATAAGATAAGATGGTAGGCAGGGGTACATAGGTGTCGGGCGGTCGAAAAAATGGCCCTAGGCGGCACTATTGATCTAGTCTCAATGAGGTGAAAACGCGGCATAAGAAGCAATACGTAGACTGTGGGTCGGGACTAGTGGATTTCTCCGCAGCGCCGTAGCCCGTTGTGGCACAGTGTCATCATCGACGAGGGCCACGACCCGAGCTCGCAAACATCTGCCTGTCCACACAAGATTTAAGCGCTGCCACACGTTGAGATTGAGCGAATGGATTGTCAGCCCCCTCCTCACCTCTGCGGGAGTCGAGGTGGTTAGGTCACGAGTGGGCTTGGCTTCGGGGTTGAGAGGTGGCAAGGGGGACCCTCGCATGCTACGGTTGTATGCAAGGATGTAGGTCTCGAAACATGGAATCATGGAACCTCATTAGCACAGATCTAAGCGCTGCCATGAGCCACAATTCAACAGGACGATACTGAGCTGTCAGCTGGTCTCTATGCATGCCATTCTACCTCGATCTTCCTTGTTTCTCTACCTTGTTCTTAGCTCCGACAGTTGTTCTGGATCCGAGGTATGGGACCATGGGACACTCGGCCCGAGGAAATATGCCTATCGAAGCGTCACCCAACGTCACAAAGGCGAATCTTCTCTTCCCTCAGTCAATATATTGGGTCCGCGGTGTTGGCCACACCTCACTCTGCAGACGGCACGATCCGTGATAGATGCTTCTGCGTCGCTCAAGCATCTTTCTTTGAGTCACTTCACGACGTGTAAGCCCTAGACTCACATCCGCAAGCATGAGTTCCCCTTCGAACGCGCAACCAGCCCAGCGCACGCCAGCCCAGCAACACCTCCAGCTGCAAATTGACAAGTACATCAAGGACAACCCAAAATCGGAAAAGATAGTCCGCGAAGCTGGTCCCGTTCTGCCTGGCGGGACGACGCGAGCTGTCCTCCTTTACACGCCATTCCCTCTGGTCTTTTCCGGTGGCAAGGACGCCTACCTCCGGTCCGTCGATGGCGAAGATTACTTGGACTTCGTGTCCGAATACTGCGCGGGCATGTTCGGTCACTCACACCCTGACATTGTGGCCGCAATTGACTCCATCGCCAAACGTGGATTCACTCTAGGCGGAGCCACGGAAACCGAGGGTGAGCTGGCGGCGGCTCTGACCCAGCGGTTCCCCAGCGTCGATGCCATCCGCTTCTGTAACTCTGGAACAGAGGCCAACACACTTGCCGTCGCCACGGGCCTTGCCTACACGCAGAGAAAGAAGGTGAGCCGCACATCACTATGAATGTTCTATACACCCCCCTTCAAAACTTGCGAGCTGGAATCTGACACCCCTCTGCGCAAACCAGGTTATGGTCTTCGAGAACGGCTACCATGGCGGCACTCTGTCCTTCTCACGGGCAAACCCAATGATGCTCCCGCACCAGTTCACGTACGGCATCTTCAACGACATCGAGCGGACTCGTGCAAAAATCGACCCGGAAGTAGGCGTGATCATTGTTGAGCCGATGCAATTCGCTGGGGGCTTGGGGGTGTCATCCAAAGACTTCCTGCAATTTCTCCGCGACGAGGCCACGAGGATCGGCGCAGTCCTCATCTTTGACGAGGTTGTTACGTCGAGGTTGTGGTATGGCGGCATGCAGGAGTACTACGGCATAATACCCGATATGACGACTCTCGGCAAGCACTATGGTGGCGGATTCTCCTTTGGCGCTTTTGGTGGTCGCCGGGCTATCATGGATCTCTTCACTCCCGGCGCTCCACGGGGTCTGTATCACTCAGGAACGTGGAACAACAACGCCTTCACCATGTCAGCCGGGGTGGTGGCAACCAAACTCCTGTCTAGAGAGGCCATAGCTAGGACAAATGACCTCGGCGATGCTCTACGAGATGGCCTCCGTGACATCTTCTGCCCCAGAGACCGTGAGTTAGTCATACTGGCTGGATTCGGAAGCGTCGTCGGCGTGAAATTTAAGGGTCCTGAAGGGGATAAGTGGAGGGATGTATTCTACTTCTATCTGCTCAACAACCGTATATACATTGGACACAGGGGCTTCTTGGCATTGAACCTTACACATACTCAAGAGCATGTAGCTCGTGTACTCGAGGTAGTTAGGAGCTTCTGTAGAGATACGGGGATAGCCTTCTATTAATGCCTACCTTTATTATTGAACTCAACTTGGACAGGATCTTGGTATATGCATGTCTTAAGAGTGAGGCAAACCTCGGCTCGCTCTGTACATATAGTAAACAATAAGGGTCGCGGTCCCACCTCGCTTCTCGAAGCATCAGACTTTGAGGAAGTGTCATTCTTACAAGGTTGGGACAAACAAAGCAACCCTTACTGGAAAAGAAAAAAAAAGTACAGAAGTTGGAACGCTGTGGACAAATTCAACGCGAGGTGACTGAAAGACCGGGATTTTGGATAGCGGAAAGGCGGGGAACCTGTGGACTCAGGGCTCAAGTGCACGCGTGGGGAAGTCCGTTTAATTCTTATCAATCTAAGCGCCCCGTCACGGCCCCATGGGGAAATGGGGAAATTCGGGATTCGCTGAGGGACGATGTACTACCCAGCTCTGGAATACGCGATACCGAGAACCTGTTCTGAGTCATACGGCTCTAACTAAGCATTTCGACCCTTAAAATACCAGAGGGTCTCATATTATGTGTCGCATAATGTGGAAGACGGACCGGAACTAAGCAGCTTCTTGACTCGTCCTCATATTTCCCCATCTTTATAACTCGAAGTCGATCGAACAGATATTGACGATGACTGCACCACCTTTGCGAGATCCGGGACGCTCCGGAGATGAAAGCACCGGCTCCTGTCCCGGAAATGATGATAGGAATAGACTGGACGCGTTGCTGGCGAATCCGCCAAGGACAACGACCGGACGAACAGGACAGCGGAAACGTCGGGTCCGGGCCCCGAGGGCTTGCCCTGATTGCCGACGCCGAAAGGTACGCTGCAATGCCCTGGGAGCTGGACTCCGTTCCAACTGTACGGGTTATGAAGTCGCCTGCCATATCTTAGAACCCAGTGAAAAGTAAGTGCGTCGAGGTTCAAGTCCTTTAAACCGCTGCGAGATCTACGTTCCAACATTAACGTGTTTGACTGTAGATACAACGCCCTTGACAATACAACTACTCATAATAAACGCCCGAAACAATCCGTCGAACCGATCACATCTCACCGTCAACAACTGAAAACAGCCGCGTCTCAGCCCGCCTACCGCTTCGCAACCCCAAAGTCAACAGCCGATTGTCAGTCAGAATTCCGAATTACTGGCCCCAGGGCCACAGTGGTGCCCATTGCCAATGCCGACTCCTTTGATTCCTTCGGTGACTATGTTTCAGCCATGTCAATCGAGATGAAACATCTGCAAGAACAGGGCTTCCTTGTAGCGACAACCGTTGTGATTGTAATCCAAGAGACGCGCATCCAACGTCTATCACTTCGAAGCGAGGATTCATCGGTACGCCAGGCAGCAGTCAAGGGTCTTTCCCGATGCAGGACTACCATTAAACGACTAAAAAGGCTCCAAGCTAAACTCGGCTGCACAGCCAAGTTCTTGGAGGGCGTTCTACTGGAGATAGATGAAGACCTGGCCAATGCTACCTCCCAAATGCCAAATCTCCCAGAGGACTGGCTGCAAGGGTTTCCCGAGTTGATGGCGAACCACGCATCTAATAGCTCGGAGCAAAGCCCTTCATCGGTCTTGGGCGTGGAGTCGCTCCCAGACTTTGAACAGATGAGCGTGAGCTGGGCGGAGGATGTCGGTATACAGGTTTGTTCTCCCTTGTGGCAAGGCAGGACGTCACAAGTTTAACAGGAAACTAGGATTTTACTTTTCTGGAGCAGCACTCTCCTTTCAATTTCTACGATGTGGACTCAGCGATGCCTCCTGAGGCGACCTGGCTCTTAGAGCTTACAGCCCCTACAAAGACAAACGTTGCGTAAGGGGGTGGAAATCTGGCTACCCAACCACGCCCGACTGTGAGTAATGGGCTAGCTGGTCCCTAGGGAATGCGGCAATTTTTCTTGCTAAGTTCATTACCTGCGAAAGGTTACAACCCCGGAATGAGGTTGTATGTTAAGGTAGCCGCAGCGCTGGGATCACTTAGACTACAAGGGGGTGTGATGCCTATGCACATCACCAATGCAAACACAGACGGATCCGTCAGTAACCATGTCCTCCCTTAACTTCAACGGTTCACCGCCGAAGTGACAGGCGTACATCGCGTCGTCCTTCCACCTCCAGGCATTAAGGAAGCCGATTCCAGAGCAATTTGGCTGTCAGGAAAGTCGGCGGTAAAGGAAACTATCTTCAATCATGGAGATCTTTACAATACTTGTTGCAACAGTGACATGCCATGGTAGAGATAGGCCGATGCGCTATAAAGGAGCCCACAGTGCCACTTTCAGAGGGTTCGAGTTACGACGCACGTTCGTCACAAGGATAGATAGAAGGATATATAAAGTAAATTCATTTATAGCCTGACACCTTGTTGGTGAGCTTCAATCTGCTCAACTGCAGCTGTGATGAACTCGGTAGCAACTCGAGCCCCGGTAGCTATTGCATCCTTGGACCGGTGGAGGGGCACGTGCAGATAGAGCACATTGCTGGAGTTGCGCTTCAGTTTTGCGTTTGCCAGTGACGAGAAGAATTCAAACTCGCAAAAATACCAACCGGCATCATGCGAAATTTTGAGGTCGAGGCCCTGTATTTATTGCTATATCAGCATAATCACTCTGCATATACGTACGTGCAAGAACTTACCGGCAGACGGTCTCCAACGGAAGAAATGATCTGCTCTATATTGAAGCCGGAGTAGAGGTATTCGGGAAGCTGAGCCCACGGCCCATTGCCCTCGACGAGCCCCCGGGGATAGTACTTGCCGTCCTCGCCGGGATTCTTATACCCCTCCCTCCGCGCGCCCGTCTCGAAGCAGTAGCCGGGATATCTCGGCCTCATGCCCATGTGAAGGGCGAGATCGACTTCGACGGGGGCCTTCTCTCCCACCGCGATAACCTTGCCGCTCCAGATTTCGTCCATGGCTTCAATACCCCAGTCGTATGTACACGGCGTGTCGACAGGGTGGCGGAGGATTTTGATACGCCGCTTCCCGGGTCGATCTACCGTCTGCGGTAAGTCGTCGCGAATCATCGCAGCGGTGTTGAAGTCGTACTCGCCGTAGGCCTGGTCGGGTTAGCAGTGGCACACTATCAGGGTGTAATCGTCGATGTACACCAAACTCGGCAAACTACTTACACCTCCACCCGTCACCATGACGATGAAGTCTTTCTCGTTCGGGGCCATAATTATCGATCTTCAAAGGAAATGACGTCCAAGGATAACACAAGACTCAATGCCTATACTGATAGCAGGAGAACTACAACCAATCCTCCTAAAAAAGAAAACCAGGTTAATTTGCCAGAAAGCCCTCGACGAGCGTGTAGGGATTGATGTGAAAAGCAATCCTGCCACTGAGGGCCTTTCTCTAACCAATAATTGATCTCTATTTGTGCCCACTTAGCAACTAGCCCGGTGCGAAGAGCTTAAAGATCAGTTCATCAATTTACCACTTTGAAGCCTTGGCTTCCTGGCGGATTTCACAGGTGTATCGAAGACCTTGTGGATTGAAATCAGTCTCCCTGCTTTCCTCAAGCCAATCCTCCCCCCTCTTGATGGCGCTGCTGTGGGTGCCCACCAGGCTCTCGTGTCGCACCGCATTATCACCTTTCCGGCTGCCAAGGAGCAGTGGTACCGGTACATCAACCAGAGTGGGCGGGTTGTTGAGCTGCATCTGCACCCGTAGCGCCCAGCCTGCCTGGGGCGGTTTTCACATTTCGTATTTTCCAGCATCTAAAATAGCTCTTCCAGCTCGATCCTGTCCCCTTCGGCGTGGCGCCCTTTGGTTGGTCGATGGAATAAGGCGACTCTCCTCCATGTCTGACAACCATTACTCAAAATTACCAGGTTTATTCGTTTTCTTCGGGCCTTATCCTTGGTGCACTATCTTTGACACTTTAATGGGCACCACTTGAGAAATGGATTTCGTTGCGGCCATTGAGCCCTTCACAAGTCCGCTCGCCCCGTTTCTCGGCGATCCGCTCGGTTCCGACTACGTGCGCTTCTGCCAATCAGAGTACGAGGATCTCTCACGCGACGCCAACACCTCGGAGTGGGCGTGGAGCAACTCGGTGCTTAACCCGCGGAATCGTCTGGAGGTTCTAGGCTCTTGCCAGGGCGTGGGAGGCTATGGCCATGGAGCCACCAGGAATCAATGGAGGATAGACGGCTGCGCGGCGATGGGCCGCCGGCTCTTTGCCGTCCCGAGCTACATGTGTCCGGACTGTCTGGTGAGGCGGATCGATGTGATCGTGCCCTGCCAGTCCATGCAGCCCCCTGGACTAAGGCGTCAGCTTCGATCATCCGAGGCGCTATTCATCACCGGGAAAGAGCTTGGCAATTTGGAACTTGGTCAATACGTCACCCAAGCCCTGGAGTCATGGTCTCTACGACTGCCTTACTTTGAAGAGATATACCGAAACATCTCTTTCGGGTCATCCATCCTCCTCGAAAAAGTGTCGCCAGATCCGAGATCAGCAAATCTCCGCTTTTTCCCAAACCTGCGTCTTGATAATGAGCTGGTTACCATCTCGGAGCTCCAGGCCATGTGGAAGCTAGACCCTTCGGCCTGGCCACCTTCGCTTCCTGTCAGCGCCCTACGTCTCATCTCCTATCTGAGCGAGACCGTCACAGTAGTGGAATTGCCAGAGTCTGGCTTAACGGAGCGCTTCATCTTCAAAACGAACACGGGGGCCATTCACCACTTGTACCATGAGTTGAGGGGGCTCTTGACGATTGGGCCGCATCCCAATATTATTAGAAAACCCCGCTATATAATCACATCAGCCGCCGATGATGAACAATCATCTTCCAAGGTCTTGGGGTTTGTTATAGACTACATAACAGGACGGACTCTTGGAGATGCGCTTGCATCTCACCTGATAGTTCCAGATGAGCTGAAGTACAAATGGTCAAGGCAGCTAGTCACCACTCTCCAGTACATCATGAACTCGCCTCTCCAGTTCCATTCTGATCTCAAACCCGATAATATCCTCATCGACGAGTCCAACAGTGAGAAAAACCTCATATTCATCGACCTAGAGCAAGGTGGCAACTGGGACACGTTTTGTGCCCCCGAGATCCTCTACGTGTCACGCATGCGGAGGCTTTCGGAAAACAGGCTCGTCCCTTGGGAGAAGCGAAGCGCTTACGAAGAGCTACTCAAGACCATTTTGCCCCATCGCCCTTCGCAGACCAAACAGTACTCCAACCCGCCACTAGGGTACTACGAGGAGTGGTCAAACTTACGGCCGGAGCATCGAGAGGCCGCTGTGGTGTTCGCCGTTGGGAAATTGTTATGGTGCATTTTCGAAGGGTGTAGCCATACAACCCGCTCTCTCGGTGAACGGGATGCCCGGCACATCAGTGCCGAATTTCCCACCTTCAAAAATACGCCCAAGGACCTACGTAATTTGATACGGCGCTGCACTCTCGGGGCTCCCGACTGGAGAGCTGAGAGCGTGAAGGTCGTCCGGGAAAGGTCTACGCTTATGGCCGCGGTACGCAACTGGTCGGGTGAGTGGAAGACCCAACAATCCCCCGTCGGCATATTGTCGGTATACAAGAGGCTATGGGAGCATCGTTTGGGCATCATGGAGAGCTATGTGCAAGCGGAGCTAAGATGGTTGTCTGGCTCTTGTGACAACAAGGATATTGAGTTTCTTGGATTTCTCAACAGGCCATGCCTCAGAGAGGTACTGGAAGGCCTCAAATAACAGATCGGAATGGGTCACAGTAGAGAGTCACATTAATCAATCTTCAAGAATACACTATAATCATCAGAAATCTTCAGGAAATCCGACATTAAGACGAGGGAAGTGACCTCAATGCTGCAATGGCCCATATACAGAAACGGCTCCCATTGAGAATATCAATAACAATGTCGTCCTGTCCTTGATTTGAGACAAAATTCCTCATGCGCCACTCAGGTGCTCTTCTCCCGAGGGGCATCAAATACCAGGGCCCTAACTTCGAAACTCTCACGATAATCAGCTGACAGGCCGAGATGAAATGCAGAATGAAGCGAGTCTGTTTTCCTGTTAGCTTAATAACAGTTCCACCCTTCTTGGGAGGAGGATCTAAATCGGGGTTGGAGGTGCCTCTTACACCTTACGGCGGCGCTTTCATCCGAGTCGTGGATTTTGAGGAGGGTGACCTCGTCGGGCTCTTGATTGGAAAGATAATACCAACGATGCTCGGGGTTGTAGGTGGAGTAGAACGACTCTCCAATGTATCGGCGGCGGACCAAGTCGTTGGCTATCAGGTCCTGGCGCCGGACGGTGGTCGAGTCGCACACCGCCAATGGCCAGTCGGAAACTCGCTTGAGGGGCTTCCAGATACTACTCATGGAGTCGGATTCATCATTAGTAAATGGAGAGAAGAGGAGTACACGAAGTGTGAATACGGCGGCGGGGAAATGGGGGGAATGTACTTGATGATCCTAAACCGCCGTTTTAAAAGTTCATCTGCGTCGTCCTTCATGTGCTCCTTGACTCGAAGGATCGCACCGTTGAAGCTCTGGTCTGGAAGAAATCAGCAACGTTTTCATTTTCGACTCCAATTCCTCCGTCACCCTCCAGAATGGCCTCTTACCAACGTGTGGGTGTGGAACTGGAAGAAGTGCGTCCAGTCCGTCGTCTAAGTCGAGCGTCCTGGCTTCGAAGGCTTTCGCGTCTGTGTTAACACGAAGCTTTATGATATCAGAAGTGGACATTTACATCAATCCTAACAACGGACGTAAAGGGGCAGGAAAGAGTGTGGTTTGGCCACCTACCCTGTAGTCAAACACTTTGACAATGTCAACTTCACTCTCCCCTAACGCCGCAAGCTCGGACCTGAGAAATTCCTCCGCCTCGGCGACATACCCACTCATGATACGGTCATGACCCAGCTCCTTGACGGCCTCGGCGTCGATTCCGCGCCAAGCCTCGGGGCCAGCCCATTTTCGCCAGCAGAACCCGTTGACATCGAGCGAGAAGTCGGTCTCTCGCCCTCTCACATCCGTCACCGTCGTCTTGCAGTTCTCGAACTCTTGGTTATGGCGTTGTCGGCCTGGAGGTAGGTTGACGAGAATCTCATAGGGCTTTTCGTGGGTGTGAACGTCGGGGTTGAAGCGGAAGTACGAGAAGACCCCGGGGCGGGGCCCTGAGACCGCACCACTAGGGAGTTGGACTTGGGCCATCTTGTCTGAACAGAGAATGGTTATAATTTCAACTCCGCAGTCCTAGAGAGAGAAGATCTCGTCGATCTCGAACTTCTACCCTCTTATCGCGGTTTCTAACTCGCCTAGCCGTACGATTAAAAAAAATACAATTTATAATATTAATTAATTAATTATATTATGAAAATAATAAAAGAATATGAAGAATAATAGTTTTAATTTAAAAATAGTATATTATATAATTAATAAATTTATTTTATTTCTATTTAAAAAATATATATATATTTATATAAAGGTATATAAATAATTTTACTTTATGAAGTTATATATATAATATTAGTCTATACCTTTTTCGTGAAGTTTTGCTTCTGCGAAGGCTCGGTCTGTTAATGCCTGAATCAGGATTCTCTCTGTGGCGGGTAGAACTACCTAACTCGGAGACATTGAACCCTTGTTCCGGTTCTCTCTCAATATTGCAGAGGTCTTGGGCCGCAGGGCTGCGGCCTTCGAAATCTTAATGCATGTTGATCGACAAAAGTCCCGTACCTGGTACAATCTTGTACAAACCTGCGAGCCCAGAGCCTAGTCGAGAACGACGACACCATATCACACGGCCAACCTCCGGCACGCACCCCGGGGGGTGGGCAAGTGAGTTCTCTCGTCACATCCAACAACGGGACGGGTCGGGTTTTCTTTAGGCCCATTCGACCGAGGAAAGGCTATGAGACACCCCCATCAACTTCTCGCTTACCGCCGCTGCTGGTTGTAGGAGCGGGAGTGCACAGTTGCGCGTTACCTACCCCGCTTGTGACGGAATTAAACAACCTGAGCTCTCGAGAAGTTGGCTCGTCAAGTGGAGGCCTGGAAAAGGCGAAGAGATGGGCAGCAGAGTATGCATGGGACAATAATATGCACGGGTAGAGGATGGGAGACGTCCACCATCCTACTTCGTACTTGAAACCCCTTTCGTAGGACGGACGCCGTGGTGGGACACGTAGACAAGTATCATTAGAGCTCAAAACTGAATTTGATTCAAAATTTACTAGCAGCAATACAAGACGAAACGAGTAGATTCAACATCATTGGGCGAGTGAAGCATTTGCAGGAATGTAGCGTGCAGTAGTCTGCCCGCTCTGTCCAGCCCTAAGTGTCCAAAACTTGCTCCCGAAGCCTGAGAGGCGACCAACCACATCCGCAAAAAAGAAAAAAAAAAAAAAAAAGAAGTCGTGTGCCGAAAGCGGCGACTGGCATGTAAGAGAGACGATTAGTGTGTCATCAGTTGATGGCGAGATCACATCCACGTACCTAGCCAGCGAGAGAGTGATCGTTGAACCCCTCGCTCGGGGTGAACGGGTCACCCTTCGCGATTGCCTCCTTTTTGATTTCGTCAATGAAGGCTTTCCATGGCTGGTCCAGCGGCTTGGGTTCCTCAGTGTTTGGCTCGACAGGAATCTGAGGGGGGCTCTCCGGCAACTGAGTGTTTTGGGGGCTGTCTATGTTGCTCATCTTCGAGGCTACAATGTCGTGGCTTCAAATCGATCAATGGTTCAAGATAATGTAATGATATCACTCGGGCAGGGCTAGGCAGAAGGGAGCTATGAGAAATGAGAAGAGTTGAGAGACTATCCACATCTTCTTGAAAGGATTACCAGGGTGTATTATATAGATTACAAGTAATACTTCTCATCGCTAATTGCCCCAGATCCTCCCCCCTCCCCAACATCTTCTCGGAGGAATCACGCGCACATAGAACCTGGGAGTCTTCTCCGAGCATGCATAATGGCCACTTTCACGACGCACCAGATGGTTGCCGAAGTTTACCAACAGTGAGTCGAAATATGCTGGCAGGGTGACGAGCCTGCCCGATTGCAGTGTATTCCACGAAGGGCAGATCGCCGATCAAATACCGACAAGTGCTGTAGCGACTGCCATCTCGATAATCGAGATTGATGAGTTTGATACTGTATAAGTATAAGACATAACCGGATCTAATGAAAGGAAGGGTATCACAACAGGGGGTATAAAGAAACACATTATCAAAACATGGCTGCGGGATTAATCACTCAATGAGCATAGCCTCCTCATCCCATCTCTAATCCCAAGTTCGCTAAAGCACGTCCGCCGCTGGCTCTCCTATAGGAGAGCTAGAAAATCAATAGGACCGGTTGGACCCCCACCCTCACCGCGGGAGACACCTCACTGACAGCAACAACAGTACTCATACCACTTAGTTTTCTGCACACCACGCCCCCCAGAGGGTGGCTGTTTCTTGCTAGGAGATGAGTTTTGGGGCGCTGGGAGTATATCAGGGCGTTGGTGTCTTGCCGGGATAGAGTCGGGACTTCCGAAGGGAGGAGCTGGGGGTCGTCGCCTTGGCGTCCTCGTCGAAGTGCGGGGAGGAGAGACAGGAGCCCCCTCCACCTCAGAACGGGTGCCTCGCGATTCAGTTGAAGTACCAAATACCCCATTCTGTAAGCTCTCCGGTTCTTGGTGCCGTGGTCTCCGTGGCGTGACGAGGCGGAACTCCCAGTGCACGAGATAATCGAAAAGCAGCGGGAGATTCTCAGCATATTCCTCTGCTTTCTTCAGCGTGTCATTTTCAAGGAGTGTTTGGAGGTCGCACTTCGCCTTTTCCTCCATCTGGAGAGCCTCTTTACTATCCGGATCCCTGGCTTTGAGGATCTGGGACAAATAGTAGTCACCGCGGACTACGTTTTCTTCGGGCCAGGCATCGCACTGCAACTTCCTCGACGCTACGGCACGCATTTGTTTCCTATGTTTATTTAGATTGCGTTAATCACAGCTGCGGTAATGAAAGGGACGTAGACTGCATTGACGAGTACTGCTAGTACTAATGCAAAACAGAGAGTTACACAGGAAGAAACAAGGTCGTGGAGCCCAACTTACTCTGCAAATTCAAATTTACCCAGAAGGTAGGCCATGATTCCGAGATTCTGCTCCATACTGAGCGCTAGTATCTCGGAGTAGACGATGGATCGACCCTCGGAGTGGCTCTTGATAATGCTCTGGAGAAGCTCAAAAGCTTCCTCTTTGCGGCCGCCGTGCTGGAAGAGGATGTTGACGTAGTCGAATTTATACAGCCAAGGGTAATTAGTATTAGGACAGGCTTTTTCTGCTAACTCGGATCCCTTTTGGGCGTGTTCGACGGCTTTATCAGGCTCGTTGTTGTAGAGCAGCACGTATGCCATCTGGTTGTAGTACTTTGAATACTCATAGTCCTGAGCCTCAGTGGGAAGGCGTTTATACTGCTGGAAACAGATGTTGAGATGGTGCAGCACACCGTCAAAGTCATTGATCTGTTGTAGGCTACAGACGAGGTCGGTATGACAGTTGTAGAAGCGAATCGTGTCGTCGGTACTGACATCGTCCCCCGGGATCAAGTCGAAGATTTGCTTTCGAATCTCGAGGCACTCGCGCCTAACCCTGAGACCTTCATCGCGCTTGCTCAGCGCCATGAAATCGGTACAAAGGCCCTGGATGACGAGGACATCACTGAGAAGGGGGTTCGTCTCGTGATTGCCGAGGGACCTCAGGATCTTCTGCACGGCCTGGCTCAGCCTGTATGCTTCCGTGATGCGGCCGCGGTCATAGCAGTCCATGCCGCCTACATCGCCCAGGAGCTCGAGGAAAACGTCGTCCGCCATCCTCGGGCGGGCCCTCTCGAAGCACGTCAGGGCACTGAGCACGTGCGGTAACACGAGGGAGAGCGCAGTTGACACCTCGGCGCTGGCGATCTGCAGACTTGAGGGCTTTGGATATCGGAAGCGCAAATTTCCTACGACACGACTGAAGCTCTCGTCCCGTTCAGCCTCTCCCATGTTCATCAGCAGCGCCACTTGAATGGCGTGGTGGATTCGGAGGCTCCGTAGGGCCTTGGATTTGTTGAGCTTGATAAGGCCGGCTCTTATTAGAAGGACGATGTCGCGGTTGCGGGCCGATTGAGCCTGGTTTTGTTCGGACTCACTAAATTGACAGAGTTCTTTGTTAGCAAATCCTTCCTTGTTTGAGGAAGGGGGTTATTAAGGGAGGGAATCCCCTCCTTGTTAATCCAACTTACTGCTTCCCATCAAGTGATAAAACCTCACTTATATCTTCATGATTCATGAAGGCAAGGAGATTCAGGAGTTCTCTTGCCGAACTACTGTTCCGCTTAACTCGCTCCAAGGTGAGGTCGAGGGCTGCTGAGGCCGCCAGGGGGTACCTCCAATTGCCGGCCTCCCAGCCCTTCTGCTCAGCCATAGGGAGAGTACTAGTGCTCCGGATCTCACTGAGGTACTCCTCGAGGCTCAAACAGCTGTCACGGATGTACTGGCGCGCGAGCCACAGAAAGAGAGGCAACCCGCCCAACTCCTCAGAGATTTCCGCTGCTAATTTATTGTTCGACTCCCCGGAGTCGGCCACATCGATATCGGCCTTAGCGAGCAGGAGCTGGGTTCCCTGTTTCTGGGTTAGGGGCTCGATGAGAATTTCTCTCTCAGCGTACTTGTTGGGTACCTGGACTTGGGACGTCACGATAATGGCGCAGCCCGGGGCACCTGCCCTGGAGGGCCAGACGCGGTCGATGTTTCGGCGCATAGTAGCGGCGTCCTCGCCCATGAAACTGTCAAAAATGAGGAGCCAACGCTGGTCTGTACAGGATAATCAACTTTGTTAGCTGAGGAATTTAGAGGAAGGGAAGGGAAGGGGAGCGAAACAGCCCAATCCTTACCTATTTTCTCAAGCCACTCCTTGACTCTGGCTATCTGACGCTCGTCGTTCTCGCTTGAATTGACGATTCCTAGTTTCCGTCCAATGTCGCAAAACATTCTCTCGAGCTCAGTCTCTTTGGTGGTATCTGCCGTAACCCAAAAGACGCCGGCGCCCCAGTGGTCCTGATACTTGTAGGCAAATTCCAGGGCAATCTCGGTCTTACCGAGGCCGCCGAAACCGCGGAGCAGACACGACTCGGGCAGCTTGTCGTTGCTGTTCTTCTCGATGAGATACTCGTGGAGCTCGTTGATCTCATCGTCGCGACCGACAAAGTCTCTGTTGCGCTCCATGGTTAGGGACATGACAGGTAAGTCGACTAGGAGTTCCAGCACCGATAGCATGGGCCTGGAATCTTGGACCATGTTGCTGACGGCCCGGTGAGTCCTATCCACAGCGGCGAGGAGGGTATTGTCACGCTTCTTCGATGCCTCTTCTTGGTTGTCTATTTTGGCCATGATTTCCACTTGACCATCCATGATGGTGGACCGGAAGACGAAGTCGGTCTCCCGGTTGAATTTGTCGATTTCGCGCTTCAATTCAGCTTCAAGAGCATTGATATCTTTGTCGGACGAAGCGCGAGCTAACAAAAGAAGAAGGAATTAGCACACGTCGCGAAATGGATCAGACAATGTCCCACGTGAATGCGCTTCACTGCCTTGGAATGCTGCTGAAGGACGTACTTCGAGAGAAACTAAATACATGACTGAACCTGGTCGAGTATCGGATTGCAGCGAAGCAAATCTCCACGTAAAGGTCAAAGACTGTCTGCAGCCTATCCCGCAAGGCCTGGCTCCAGTTATACAGGCCCACCTCTTTTTCGAACATCGGAAGTAGTTCATTGATATTCGCAAGTATTCGGACGATTCGATCGAGGACTTCGGCAGATTCGGCATAGATACAAGACGCCTAAATTTGATATTCCAAGAACTTAGATCACGCCGTCCTTTGATAAATCCATAGTTTATCAGCAGAATAAGGCGACGTACCTCGATGACAATGAGCAGAATGCCCCAGACGAGACACCCAGCTCCGGTGGGTTCAGCTTGGATAGCCGTGGAGACTCCAGCTTGGAATTGCCGGACCCAAGAGGCCTTGTTGACGATAGTTTGAACGAATTTCTTTAGCCATCCTGGGTCTTTGCCCTGCCTTTTTGCAAACTCTTCGATGAGCTTGGTGACCTCCCTTTGGAACGTCTCGGGGCTGGTAATGAGTTTGAGAATCTCCTCGATGTCTCTGATGGGTTCGTCGGGCTTTCGCCCAGCAAGCCCATATACAGCGACTTTGGCCCGGCCTGGCTTCTGCTGCTTCTGTAACTCCCTCATGAACTCGACAAAGTTCTCTTTCTTCTTATCAAAATAGACGGTCCAGACATCGGGCAAACAGTTGAGGTCGTCCTCATCTTCCAGTGGAGGTGGGAGGAAGCCGTCGGGCACGGCAGCCAGCGGCGTGTCAACTACAGGAGATGGTAGTCGACCGCGGGGACCGGCCAATGAAGGAGGAGAGATCGGGATCGAGGTGCGCGCCGTCTGAGAAGAGAGCGGAAAGGTGCTTTCAGAGTCTTGCGTTGACTGTCCATCGCTGCTGCTGGCCAGCGTCCTTGTTCGCCTGACGGCGCCCGCCGACTCGGGGTTCGGTGGAGCGGTGAGGGGGGATTCCCCGACCGCATGTGCCTTCGTGTTCGTGCGTCTAAGAGCGACACCGGACGTGACGCCGCCGTTAGACGGCCGGGTTGTCGGAGCCATTGGGCAGGGGAAAAGGGGGTGAGTGTGGTCCGTCACGCAGTGCCCGTCGAGTAGGAGGAAAGGGAAACGGTCGAGGAGAGTATAGATGAGGTCGGGTTTCAGGTTGGCCGTGAAAGAACCACTCGCACAGCTTTCTACAACACTCGGTCGTGCCGACAGTTATCCATGATGAAGGAGTCTTGATCATAATCGATACTTGGGCTCTTCAACAATAATCTCTTCGTGCAGCCGCGCCCTCCCTTGGTCGACGGGGCTGGACACTCTTCCCTCCCCCTCCCTTTTTCGCCATATTTCCCTCATGAACATTTGTACGGTCCGCCTCAGCCCATATCCAGAACGCCTCCTTCCACGAAGTGAAAAAGAGGCTGATCAGTGGCCAAGATGGCAAGCAAGCACTTCAACCCACACCGTAGAGGGGGCGCCATCCTGAGGATCAAAGCCACTAGTCGCCAGGATGGACTTGTCTCGCGCCAACTCCTAGTAGGTTGCCAAGACAAGGCAAAACTGACTCCTGGATCGGCGCGCCAAGAGCGTCACCAAAAGCACTCATCAATAATTTATCGCTATCTCGCTTTAAGTGTGTGTGGGGGGGGATAAAGCCACGGCGAAGGGGTGGTATGAGTGATTCTGGCGGGGTTGCAGAATACAGAGCCTGACCGGGGGTTGCTTGATGGGTGATTGACGGCACCAATGAGAACGAAGATTTATCGAACCCGGTGTGACGAAATAGATGAAGACACAGCGAAACAGGGCTGTTTTCGAGATAGGCCCAGGAAGAATTGAGGCCCCCTCGGCCCGAAACCTCCATAGGTATGCTTGGTCTTGCATCGATGTTTCGGAGGGGAAGCTGACCACCCCCTTCAAGGCGCATACGGAGTACAAAGTAGGGGGACATTTTCGACGATTCCAACTGGTCGTCGATCCAACCCTACGAGCTGAACTAAGGGTTGCATTTGGGAGTTGTATTGAGGAGAGGGCAGCTTGGCAGATACCAAAAGGTAGAGGTACATCAAAAGAACAACAATGGCAGGATGACACTGTCTCGCGCTGGAGCTGCAGTCTGGGCCGGATGATTGAACACAAACACAAGCAGCCAGCGACAACAACTGCTGGTGCTGAGCGGTCTCGTCTCCTGTGGCTGGCCTGGCCAAGTCACACATCGGTTGAATTGTGCGATCTCGCCCTAATTTCTATCTTCTACCATTTACCCACGAGCGCTCTCTTACCTTTAGGCTTCCATACAGACAACGCATGCAGCATCGTAGTCAGTCTCCAGGCTCAAAGAACAAAACAGCAGGTCGCACGTTTTCTCTTTCCTCGGCTAACCGACCCTTTTTCCTCTTTCTCGTCTAAATAATTCCTCTATCGATTTCTTCTCGAGAAAGGAACAAAAGCCATTGATCTTTCCCCTCTTCTTCCTGTTAAGACCTCCATGGCGGAAGATCATTCCGACTCTGAACTTGAACTGTCCACTGAATCATCTTCTTCCCCTCTTCTTCCCCCTCAGCAGAAGCGGATGCCCCCGAGGCGAAAGCTGACTATTGCACTTGCCGTCTTTATCGTCGCCTTAGCCTTTATCTGGAATTTCGCATTCCGCAACTCGGACCAACCCGCGAGAATTTGTGAGTAAAGAGATGGGAGGAACAAGCCCTGGGGAGGAAATAAAATAAAATAAAATAGAATACGCAAGAAAGGAAATAATTTCTTCTGTTCTTCTTTTATTTCCTCTTTTCCCTTGGATGGAGAAAAAAAAAAGTCACCTCCTTGCTGCAATTCTGCATTCTGTAAGAAGAAAAGACTCGCTAATCTCATCTCATCCTCCCAAGATCCGCCTCCATCCAAAATGGTGGACCTCCCCGCTAGACTCGGTCGGCTCGGCCCGACAATCGAGCGCATCATGGCCATCGGGGGAACCCCTGGCCTCTCCCTCGGCGTCTTCACGAAGAACAATGCTCCATATTACGCCAACTATGGCTTCCGTGACGTGGAGAAGCAGCTCAAGGTCACCGAGGACACCGTCTTCCCTGTCTGTTCCCTCACCAAGGCACTCACCGCCGCGGCATTAGGGCTACTCGTCGACGAGAAAAAGGTGACATGGGATACTCTCGTCAAAGATGCGCTGCCCGACTTCAAGTCTCGTGATGATATTTTGCAGAATAATGCCACCATAACCGATATCCTTAGCCACCGCACGGGCATGGGCTGGGCCGATAACCTCATCATCGGCACTGACGCCAACATTCTCATCTCCTCCAAAGACATGGTGAAGTACGTAAACGACCGTCCACGTCAGCTCCCGTTCCGCGGCCAGTTCGCCTACAACAATCTGCACTACGAAATCGCCGGTCGTATCATCGAGGCCGTGAGCGGCCAGTCCTACTACGACTTCGTCAAGGCCCGTATCCTAGACCCACTAGGCATGCACCGGACGTTCTTGAGGACTCCATCTGCAAACAATGACGCCGTCAGCTTGTGCTACAATGCCCTCGACGACGCTACCGCCGTACCCATCACTTGCCCCAAGCTCGGTGACGACTGGTACGGCGCCCCCAGCGGCGGGCTGAGGTCGACGGCGAGCGACCTCGGCAAGCTCTACACCTCTTTCATTTCAGCCTTCAATGACCAGTTCCACACGGGCCAAACCTCGACCGAAGGAAACCCCCTCAAACAAGTTGCTCATCTCTTGTCGGCCAAGATTCCCCTGGATCAGCCGTCCAAGCTCGAATCTTCCTACGCGCTCGGGTGGGCTAGGGTACAGCTCCCCGGAAAGCTCGGCCAGATTGGTCTGAACCCCGGCCTTCTCCCGCAGGGAATGCCCCTCATTGGCCAGGGGGGTGCCTCGCAGCTCCTCATCTTCCACCAAGGAAGCCTTCCGGGCGCCCTCGCCTTCGTGGGCCTCCTACCCGAGAGCGAGACAGCGGTTGTCGTCCTCACCAACTCCCTAGCTCTCAACGATGCTGCCGATTGGGTGGGCCACCTCGTCCTCGAAGAGCTCCTCGGCGTGCCCAGCCGCCAGAGGAACGACTACCCCAGCCTGGCCGAGGTCGCAGTCCAGGAGAACCTGAAGTGGTACCCTGCCCTCACGAAAGAGCTCGATGAAGGCAGGAAGGGGGGCGCCCCTCCCAGACCTCTGGAGGAATACACGGGCACATACTGGGACCACCTCCACGTCGTTAAGATTGAGGTAACTCTCGAGGACGGCCAGCTATACTGGCTCATCCAGGGCCTCCAGTCAGAGAAGTTTCCGCTCACCTACTACGCCGACAATACGTTTACATGGCTCCTGCCTCGCAACGAACTCTCTCGGCGAGGTCGATGGGTTGGTTCCGACCAGGAAGCGACATTCTGGAAGGGCAACTTCGAGCTGGGCGACAACGGCAAGATTTCCAAGCTTTCTTGGGCTCACGACGGTGGCGTCCCCCCAATTGAACTCACCAAGGTATGATACAAAAAGAACGAAAAGACCAACACATTTCCTCATGTTAGATTGATACGTCGGAAAGATGGTAGTGCGTTGTATAGCGGGAGAAATATCATGTCACCTTGGAGACGGTGCTATTTGCAACCTTTAAATGGAGACACTGTTGGCGGACGATATTTGGGACCTCCGTGGATGTGCTCATCCCATCGCTTTCTCTGCTTTCTCTTTTCCCCACTTTGTCTTCCTGGTTCCTAAATCCTAATCGTTGACTTGGATGCCAGACCGTTGATACCCCATCCTGGAAAGCGTTGCCCCGCAAGCTTCTATCGTTCACCCAACGCGCAAGGAAACTCTAAGACTATCTAGATTAGGTTGAGTAGTTTCTTTATCTTCGTTGGCATTTCCGTGGACTGGAAGGTCATAGAACTTATACTTGGAAGAATAGGTTTAGAGAGTAGTGGCGGAAGACAGAATTTAAGAAACATCACTCATTACTTAGCTACATCAATTACTCGCACTTGATGCCTAAAATATCAAATAGTGTCATACTAAAAGGATGACCTGCTTAATGCTTTCTTGCAACGTCGCATCATGGCTTGTCGTAAGAAATTATGGTTGACTCTTACCACGAAATGGCCGACTGCAACCACGCCGGCCCAATCCAACATCAACGACACAGGACGAGGTGTGGCCGGTCGAACATTCTCAGAAAGATGGTACACAGCCTTTCAAGGGGCTCGAAAAGGAGTCGGCAAAGAGGGACAGGACATCAATTACCGCGTTTCAATTGGCTTCTCATGATATCTAAATATCTCCGACCCAATCCCAGTTCACAAGATTCTCCCAATCCTCAAGGTCATCCATATTCGAAACACTGGTCATCTCCAAATTTCCTGACCTCACAGAAGACGCTTCTGCAATTCCCGGTTCCGTTTGGATTGCATCCCCCACTTCATTTCGCTCCTCTTCGCTTAAAGAACAGCGGTCATCACCGTCGCTCCCTGAGATGCTCTTTTCGTCCAGGAGATCCTCTCCGTCCATCAACTCTTGGTCTTCCTTACCCCATTCACGGTGTTCTCGCAAGATCCTAGCAACTGTGCCGTGGCCTTCTCTGATGGCCCGCGCAACTGCTCTCACGTACTGGGCTCTGCCAGCCCCGATGGTGTCTGCCCCTCCGCTAAGAAGTAGTTGGACCATGTCAATCCGGCCATGCTCGGCAGCACCTTCTAAAGCCGTCCTTCCTGAGAGTCTTGCCCTTGGGGCATTAATGTCTGCTCCCAGGTCAATCAACTTTTTTGCAGTTGCCAGGTTACCTGTTATAGCGGCGAGCTGAAGGCTGGTCGCGCCACCCCAAGGTGCTGGTGGCTCGTTAACTTCTGCACCCAGCTCAAGCAGTGTGCCGATAACCTCTGAAAAATTGCACTCGACTGCTATTTGAAGACACGATCGAGGAGGAAAATGATGATACCTACCCACGCACATACTCATAACCATCATCAAAATAGCAGGGGCAAATGTTGTCCACTCTCTCCCCAAAATCCACGAGTGTTTGGAATACCGCCAAGTTCTTATGATATATCGACCAGTATAACGGAGTTCGGACCAAAAGCGGTTCGTTCGACCTACAGCTCCCGGCTAGATGTCTAGTGACGATGCCAACTATGGCTTCTGAATTGCGCAGAGCTGCTGTGGTCAGAGTGAGGTAGTCGGGCTGGAGTCCACGTGTGAGGAGGTCTTGCAGGAGGTGGGCGTTGCCTGTGGCGGCGGCAGCAACCATCGGAGAACCCTCCACCCAAATGTCGTTATCCCTCCAAAAAGATAGGGAGTTATTTCGAGTAAGATCATTTAGAAGACTGATATCCAATTCCCAATGCCGAGGCAGCTTCCAAACGTGATTTGGGAAAATAGCAGTTTCAGGAGTGGCGATGTGTTCCAAAAGAAGATCAACCAACGCGAGCTCTTGACTGGCAATCGCCATCGCCAATGCGGTCCCTTCTAATTTGTTTGCCGCACGTTCCCTTGGTCGATTTTTGAGAAGGCGTGCAGTCCAGGTCCAATCGTTGTATTTCACGGCCAAAGCTACAGCTGCACAAAGCGCCCCAGTTTCGTAAAAGGATTGATCGATGTCGAAGGCCTTTGTGATCAAGTCAGACCGCCTTGTGAGTATAGCAGCCTCTAGGGCGCTTTCTCCTGCTGTAGATAGAGTATTCCAAGAAGCTCCGCTTTCAATCAGTCGGGTTACTAGGTACCAGCTTCTGATCCCAATGGCGAGGAAGATCTCCATTTTGCCTGGTTGCACGCCGCATTGCAGGAGAGCATCGACCAGCCGCTCAAGGTCGGCAACAGCTGGCCTATCCCACACAGCCCAGGCACATTTTTCTAAAGCCAGCTCGAGAATGGATTTTCCGTTCTTAGCCAGGTTTGGGTTATCTCCAGCCTTCAGGAAAGCGAGCGCTAAATCAAATCTGCGGAAGTCAACGGCCTGGTAAAGATCACCTGGCATGAAAGCCACGCCCTGTTCAAGGAGGAAGAGCGCATATTCCCCCTCTAGGGTAAACATTGTGGCCGTAATTGTAGCTCGAAAAGGTGATAGTTTTCTTTTGGGTTCCAATCCCAATTCCCTGCCGCGCCCACTTTCCCACCATGAACGATGCAGAGAAGTACTCGCTTCCCAAGTTCGTTCAAGTTCGGCCCCATGTTGGCATAAGAATTTGGCTATGTCAACCCGACCAGACATACATGCCACATGAAGTGGAGAAGGGACGTCAGTTCTGTCCATATTAACAGAAACTCCGTGACGAATGAGGAAGTCGCAAGCTCCCAGTTGACCAGAACTAGCGGCAATATGAAGTGCGGTAATCCCGTTTTCATTTGCTAGGTCTAGCCTGCCAAGGACACCGTAAAAGAGCTGTAGGACGTCGACGTTTCCTGCTCTTGCCGCTCCCATGATATGTTCCGCAATGATGAAATTTTGTGCGGGTAGGTCTCGGAATAGCAGATTCCATTTCCCTAGTAGATATGAAACTAAGATGGCTGCATTGATACCGAATTGTCCGGATCTTTGGTACTCTGCCGCCGCACCTAGTGCAGACATATCGTTGATCAGAGGCGCCGGAAATCCAGTTTGTTTCACCCGATCCCGCAAATTAGCGCCATTGCAGATGAGAAGCTCCATAAGCGGTATGTTCCCCATGTCAGTTGCTAATACTAAGGGGAACCACTCCTTCCCGGGGAAACGACCTTTGGGCGTTGGGTTGACCTCGGCTCCAACTTCAAGGAGCCTCTTGACTAGCAGCATCTTTGGTGAATCTTGCACTTCCTCCTGCGCCATATAAGATAGCAGGAGGCATAAAGGTGGGTTGGTCTGCCGATGAAAGGCAACAGTAGTATTTGGATCCGCCCCAGCGTCAACGAGCATATTCGCAAGATCAATGACCCCATAATAGCAAGATGTCTGAAGCGGTGTCATTAGCTTATCGCTGAAGGGCATGAGGACGGGGCGATTTGGAGGGTATCCGCAAGAAAGCATCCACCTCAAAATCTTCTTGGCTTCGGAATTGTCGTCCTTGGAGTTGCCGTTGTAGTGATGGCGACGTTTGTACTCGTCGTCTTGGATGGCTCTCCAAATATAGAGCCGGAATAGTTTTTCGGCAAAAGAAGACATTGTCAAGTCCCCAAGGCTAGCAAAGTTCGGAGCAGTATCCAGCATTCCAGATTTTCGCAAGCAAGTTGACAAGGCTGTCCATTGATGCTTCCGAAACACGAATGTATGCCTGTTCTGAAGCTGGAATCCACCTCCGTTATTCGAGAACACGAAGACAAGTCTCATCGCCATATCCTGCAGGGCGTTGAGTAATCCTCGAGTGGCGGCCGTTCCTCTGCTCCCGAATTGTAATCTATCACCAAATTCGAGACTCAAATCTGCAAAGAGCGAAGTAAGCTCAATGGTATCATGCCTGACTCCAACAATAGGGCTTGGATAGAATTGGAGTTTCGGAAATACTAATCACATTGTGTAAGTTACGTGAGTCCGAGAAGACGGTTTGGAGTCCTAAGCATACCATCCGACCAATGACGCTAGAATTTGAGCCATGGCAGATTTGGCGGAAATCGGCCAATTACTGCTCCCTGTGAAGGAGGAGTGCACACGACGATATCGAGGTCTGGCGGTGTTTTCGGACTTGGAGCTTCTAGTCATTAGCGATGGCCGCGAAGAATTAGGATGTCTGTATACAAACCATTTTGAAACCGCGCGAGGACCGAAGTATCACGATTCCGATAGGTCTCTTTCTCGACCTTAGACGGCTTAACTTCGGTGGAACAATAGAAAACCGTACTTTGTTTCCCTTCTCGCCTCCTTTTGGCAATTTTGTGATCAATATAGATCCATCCTCGTCTGGGGATATTTCGTTTGAATCCCCATTTGGTCAATCGATATTCGAGCTGTTTCTTCCTGCGGTTGATGTTAGCAAAGAGGAGGCTTCAGTTGGACTTTTATTTCGACATACGTTGCGTGAAGACCGGAATCGGCAAGTTCACCTAGGAGCTGCTGGGACGGTACATTATCCGTAAGGACTCGGCGGCGGATCAGAGCCTTTCGACATTCCCAGTCTTTCTCAGCCATCCCCTTTGATCGGGTCATGGTTCCTCTCGATACTTGAACGAGGAGTAGTAGCACAGGAATATCAGATTAGTAAAGAATAAAGGGAAACAAAGTTGGATGAGGGGAAATTGCAGACGAATGTATTTCTAAAGAAATATAAGGACACAGCATCCTGCTGCCAACTTGATTGGCTCTTACCAAAATCCGAAGGCCTCGTGTACATTTGCTTGCAAGCTTGGCCCACTCTGACTGGTCGAGTCCAAGCTTCGGGATGCAAGATGTCCTTAAAATCGTGCCCGTAAGGGCAACGGCCCATCACAGCTCGCATGGTACAGATTCTTTTGCCACCTGGAACATACTCTGCGTTCCGCGTCTGCCCAAAAGCAAAACACAAAGACGACTCGCTAGTTAGACCGGCGGCAGGAGATCCCCTTTCTCCAGCCCAATATGTACGACAGTGATCGTCATATAGGACCAATGGATAGGGGACGAGGCGCGAGGAATCAAGGACGGCTGATGGGCTGGCAGTGTGTCTCGAATCAGTGGCTATTCCTTCAAGCGGCTAGATATGACTTACACTTGAACTTCTTTCGTCGGAGGTGTCGAGCGTAGGTGCAGATGATGACGAGAGTGGGTGGAAGTCCGACAGCGAGTGTGATGATAGCAACAATAGCCTCGACTGAAAGTTCCATGGCCAATGATGAGGGAGGCCGTATTGATATGTTGATGCAGGCAGGGCTGAGACTTGACAAGCGAAACACAAATCGAAGATGCCCGATATCGCTAATAGTTGTACGGGTGGGTGAAAGGGATATGCACATCCCGTCGATGAGAACAGAGAACTGGAAATACTGAAGGCAGGTTCCTGGATAGCGATGAGAATAACATTGCGTGGCAATGAAGCAGGATATTTATCCACCCAGCTTGCACATGCAGGATACTGGACCTTGTCAACAGGCGAGCAAGCATTATTTCCCGGATTCTGGCGTCCACGAATGGCGTACAGAGATGCTTGGAGACTCAGGCTGGTCTCTCGGGTTCTGGCATTGGCCAACCAAAGAAGGAGCGAAGTGGCCAAGCTTGCACTGAGGTCTCCCGAGGCGCAGAAATGCATATCTCGCTCGCAGTTACCTTGTGTACCTATGTATCTCATTCCCGGATCTTGGCCTGGACCAATCAGAGTGGTCGATGTGAAACGGTGCATTGGCTCCGGCTGGGTCCCATTGATACAGTGGGAACCAGAAGTCCGAATTATATTTTTCTTGGGATGATGAAGAGAACGTTTGGAAAAGCGGACTCCGATGGCATGACAGGAACTATGGTGGGCTCCCCTGGAAAACCAGCCCTCCCGGGACCTAGTCCAAGTATTAATGGAAAAGCCAACGGTTCGGGATATCATGTGTATAACGATACGCCGGCGTGGAATTGTAAGAATAACTTAGGTGGGGACAGCTGGGAGTACGTCAATTCCTGGATTGCCGAACGAACCGATGCAGGAAAAACGACGGGTAGTATCGCCGCTGGCGCAAGACAGAAGAATGTGAAGGTCGCAAAGGAGACAAGTTGGTTCAGGAAGGTTCTTTAGGATAGACAGTTCTCACCACTGCGACCCCCCCCAAAATGTAAACTGACCTCGAGTCTACTAATTGGTTAGGTTTCAAAGGCCAGGACACGGGAAGACTTCAGGTGCGTAGGTGCTTCACTATTTCCATTCCCTAACATCAATAGTCCTCTGGTTAATAGATCTCCCTTAGTTTTGATGCCAGATGAGCGGCCAGAATGGTAGGTCGCTACAGTTTATCTCTCCAGTCTTGAGCATTTCTTGCTCGATAAGACATCTTAAATGTCTTCCCCTCCTTCCTCCCTGCGCAACCCTCGAGCCAGTAACCTACAAGGTACCAGCGGGCTTGTTTGCAATTCCTGGAGATCGCCGGCACTTTTAACAATGGCGACCTCAACGTTGGCGAGATTCCCCAAGCATCTCAACCGAGTGCGCAACGTGCCATGGAAGAGGGGATTCTTCACTGCGACGACGAATCGGAAGCCGAACTAGAACGAGGATCTCGGCGCCCAGAAGCCGGACGAGAGCGAAGATTCAGGCGGCCATCAGACGGCCAAGGGCCTAGCTTTGGACCCCGAGAAAATGGTTGACACTTCCGATGAAGCAGTGCAAGACGAGAAGACTAGCAATACGCGCCAGTCCCAAGCTGGTGTATCTGAGAGGGACAGCTCTGGAGGCAATGATGAGGGTGACGGTGACGGTAGCTACCATGACAGCTCCAAGGGTGACGACGAGGATCTCTTTGGACTCGGTCCACCAGACGTTGAGCCCCGTTGTTGATAAACGCCCTCCTCTTAATTAAGAATAAAGGGACAGGTCTAACAAAACTTCTAACTTGAAAGTGAAAAAGAACTAAGAACAATAAAACAAAGGATCTGTGAAGTCGAGCTTGGAGGAGCGTCCTCTCCCTACCGTTCATGACTTTTCCGCAATTCAAAAACATCTTTCTTGCCCCATGTCAACCCGTCAGCGAGATTGTTGATGGCCTCGCCCTCCATTTTCTTATGGACGTACGCTTCGCCAATAAGTTTGTAGGAAGGACTTGGGACTGGCCCGATCTCCCGCAGGATGACAGGGACGCTACTGTTATAGAGGATACAGACGTACTCCCCGGACCAAAATTACGAATCGCACCATTGTCTGAGAAATAAGTTTTCTAGGAGAAATGTTTAATAAACTATTTATTTTTATTCACGATGGTTTTCTCATTTCCTTTCCTTTCCGTTCCTTTCCTTTCCTTTCTCATCTTTTTTTCATTTGTCGATTTATTATATTTTTAGTATCCTTTTCTTAGTACCAAAATTGCATGGTCATGTTCTCGTCGACAAAATACGGGACAAGTATTATTAAAGTTGGGGAATATCGTTAGACTGATGCAACTCGATCCATGGTCTTGGAACTGTCAAGATAAACTCCGGCCCAACAAGAGCCCTCGCTCGAAGTTTTGGTGGGGCGGCATCTCCGATTTTCCTCCTCTTGGTGGCGCTTGCCCTGAATCAGCACGCGACAGAGGCCACAGTGCCGTGTCACAATTTTGTGACTGTCTCGAAGTTGGTCGACATCTTCACCGACAATTTCTCGATTGATCTCTCCAGAGAAAGCTCACTTCATCAAACATACCATGTCGCCATCCATGCCACAACCAGAGATCTCCGGCCCAAGACCCCGGGCTTGCGCCGTCTGCCACAAGAAAGACGGCCTCATGCGTTGCTCCGCCTGCCAGGCAGTCCACTACTGCGGTCGCGACCACCAGACCTCCGACCGCCCAACCCACAAGAAGGCATGCACAATAGTCAAGAAGGCCCGCGCCAAGCTTGAACAGGAGGAGACGAACCTGCGAGAGTTACCCAGCGACTTTCTCACGCCGCCCAACCTCTTCGAGAATGCCGTCGGCCACTTTTGGGGCTACATCGAGACGCGTCCCTACATGCGGGCCCGCTATGGCTTGGTGGACAAGCTTCTTATGAACTTTGGCGGTGCCGGAGCCCCCGTCGATGTTGTCCAGACTTGTCTCGACCACCTCTTGGACATGATCCGGCTCTGCCGCTCTGACAATATGGGTGTGCGAGACTCGATTCCCGCCTTGTACATCCGCCTCGGCAGGGATCAGGACGCGTATGATTTTATGAAATGGTATGGCACTACTGGCGAGGAGATGGATTATGATTGGGCAAATATAGACCTGCCGTTTCTAGACGTCAAGGGTGCCGATGTTCTCGAGGCGCCCGTGAAGAGCTGGACGAGCAAGTACCTCAGCCTCAGCCACGCCATGTGTGTGAGCCTCATCAAAATCCACGTCCTGCTCGACTTGGTAGCTATGCAAAATGTCACCAAAGCTCTACGGGGCAGCAGTCTACCGCCAGAGATCATCGACATCATCCGCAGTCACGTTATAAGCCGCGCAGTATCTGCCCGATTCCTCCGGGCCGACACGAACGAGGTTTCGCGCCACATCAAAACCATCAAGGCCCAACTGAAACAGATTTTCCGAGGAATCAAGACCTACAATCCCTGGTTCTGGCCGGCGATGCTGGAAGACGGCTACGCTGCCATGGCAGCTAGGCCTAACGAACCTTATGCTCATCAAACGCGGGAGGAGGCTTGTTTGGTGCTTAGCTTCAATTTCGTCTCGTGGGATGAGACACCTGGCGCGGTGCACATCATCAGGTGTCTAGCCAAGGAGTGTTGATGACTTGAAGAGGAGAGAAGTACAATCTGTGGCGGGGGGCGTAGATCACCCATGCATGGCACTGTTATGATCTCGAGGGATAGAAATCGACATGGAGCAGGGGATGATCACCAAGCCAAGTAACAAGCTTAGTGTGTACCAAGTAACGACAACTGACGATTAATTGACGACTTCCAATACCCGAATAGTTCAATGTTGTTCTTGAAGCCTTTGGAGCATGTACGGTACCTCCGGTCTCTCTACGGGTCAGTGTTTAAGGTAAGTCTTGGTGTGCGAGGGGATGGAAAGCCTCGGAGAGGGAGCCCTGCTGCCTGTTTTGGTAGACTTGATGTTATGTCAGATCGAAGCGCATCGAACACGGTAATTGAGGGAGTTTCTAGGGTCGCTTTGTTGGTCACTAAATTCGATACTAGATTCCTACCTACCTCGTCAATAGGGGATGGACGCGGTATGTAGTAAATCTAAGTGACAGTCTATTTGCTGCCGTTATGAATATGTTCTTTAGATATCGGTTGGCATTACAGGACTAAGTCAGTTACGAGCCTGGTTGCCGTCGAAGGCCACTACCAGAGTCCAGATGCTTCGGGGCCAAGCACGGCGCAGGTTACTTTATTAGTCGTTACACCCCAGTGATCGGCTTGGTATATCAGATTCATTATTTAGCTGGGACTGTCCAATGCCTGCACTATGTTTCCGTACTTTCGTCCATCTACATAATGTCCCTTAAAATCGCCTTTCGCTATCTAAACCTTGCGGGCCGCAATAAAAGGGCGAGAATCGTTGCCCTTCGTCGCATGCAACTCATTCTCGACAATCTCAAACCCCGCTGCCTTAATCTGTTCGACCAAATCTGCCTCGCGAAATGACAACACGTTCGGTGCCATGCTAAGAGCCTTCATGGCAGGCAAAGCCAGCTTTATGAGGAAATTCATCTGCCCCACGCACACGGTCTTCGTGATGAACAGCCCGTCATCCTCAAGCATGGAGTGCACACTGCGCAGCGTCTCGGGCAGATCGCGCACGAGATGTAGGTAGTTGAATCCCAGGATGGCGTTGAACCGGGCCTTCTCGGCCGCCAGTGCCTCGGCGGTCGCCACGCGGAACGACAGGCCCGGAGTAGGAGATGCCGTGTTCTTTTCGTTTGCTATCTGGATCATCGCCGGCGAGATGTCGGTCGCTAGGTACGCTTCGGTGCCGGGAGCGAGGCGCAGGGCCGTGGACCCAGAGCCGCAGCCCAGCTCGAGGACGCGGTCGGTGGGTTTCAAGAAACTGGCCGTTCGATCTAGGGTCCGTTGGTAGCCGGCTTCGTCGGAGACCGGCTTCTTGGCGTAGGACTTTGCATGACTGTCCCAGAATTTCGCATCGGTCTCGACAGACATGGTATGTGATGGTTTGTATTATAGATCCGCGCTATGATTTGTAGGGGCGTCTGCTTCCCACGGGATATGGTTTTTAGTTATTCGAATGTTTGGCTCTTAACTTGCGGGCGGACATCAGTCTTGGCTTCAGGAATCGCCGGAGTTCATATATCCTTAGAGGTCCAGCGAGCGCGAAGCTGCCAATGGCCCTTTGCGGGGTCTCTAGAGTTTCCGCGCCAATTGTGTACACATGCATGATTCCAAAAGGATATCATCCATCCCGTGGCCGTTGACCAACCACCTCTCGGTGACGCAGCCATCGTCCCCAGGCAGCCGTATTTTCTCTTTTGTGATCATGGATGGGTGGGCGCCGGAATTTATCTTGGCCTCTCGGCTCGCAACTATCCCGGCGGTCGTGACAATTCGTCCGTTCGTGATTGGGCATTTATGAATCCTCCCTGCATTTCATGGTCACTCTACCTTTGTATGCATTGCGTAATTGACAACCTACTATTTTCCGACTCTGCAGCTCCCTTATCAGACCGGACATATTCGTTCACGGCTCTCAGGTATTGATATCAGTGTTTGAAGGCCACTAAGAATGAGGCTTCGAGCATAATTGCCAAAACACCTACATGGCATTTATCTACCTTGAATCAGGGATAACTAAAAGCACAACATGCTTGCTAACTCTCCTTTGCTATCCTAAACCTTAAAACCGACTAAAAGCACTGAAGGCCCGAGTCTCCTTTTCGTCCATTTTCCGAACCACGCCCGGAGAAAGGCTTTGTTGTGTCGACTCGTACGGCGAACAACCAAGGAAGACATTGGAATGGACGTAGTCAGTCTCCCTTGAAAAATCTCCGTCCACCGCTTTCTCTCCCGCGGAGCAATTGGATGGGTATACCAAATCAACGACCGCATCGCGCTGAAGTTCGCTCGTGATCCCGATTCTGAAGAATTTGCTAGAGAGAACAATATGTTCAATCTCCTTGAGAAACATCCCCGTCCACATGTCATCCAGAGCTTCCTCCGCCTTCCAAATGCCAATTTTCTCGCCTTTATTAGCGGTGGGTCTCTCGACGACCGCCTAAAATCACATCAGGTCCGCGACGGGCCTTTTGGGAAAGTTCTCTCCGTGAACAAGACAGAGCCGGTTGAGCTCGTAGAGCAGTGGCTCAAAGAACTCTCCAGCGCGGTGGTCTGGCTAGAATCTCTAGGTTATGCCCACGGCGACCTGCGCCCAAGTAACCTCTTAGATGGAGGCGAGCATCTCAAGCTGGCGGATTTCGATTGCGTTGGGAAGGTTGGCGAGCCTTCAAGCGGGAACGGCGCCCCCTGGGCTCGGGTCCTGGGTGCAGATGCCGATGAGGTAGGGGCACAGAGAGGTTCGTTTGGGATAAACGGGCCGAGAACTGAACGGTTTGCTATCGGGTCCAATCTTTACTGCATGGTGTATGGCTTTGAGCCGTACGAGGATAGGGACGACCGGGGTCCGGTAATTGTTGAGTTGCTCCAGGACATGAAGTTCCCAGAGTTGCGAGATGGGCGTTTGGACTCCATTATTTACCGGTGCTGGGCAGGGCGATATCAACAGCTGAAGGATCTGTTAGAAGAAACAAAAGCACTTAACGGCGTGGTGATTCCCTCTGAGACTGTGTCCCTCTCAAGGGAGTACTTCTATAGCTGCCGAAATGAGTGTCAGGTGTTGGTTGAAAACGGACTACTAGAAAGCATTTGAACGATAGATCGGCATCATGTTAGCCCAATTCTCGCTGTCTTCTTCTCTTTGCTTTGTCCTATCGCCTCAGGTAGCATGTGTCACAGGTCAACCTTGATTGAGGCTAAAGCGGTCACATATGGCAGAGGCAGCGACATGAATGCGACCCACATCTACGACTTGATCGGAGTGATCGAATATCAAGCATTCAAACTTCAATCATGCGTAGTAATCAAAGTGATCTCTGTTCAAGCAATACTGCAAACCCCCTCTGAAAGTGGGTTAGTTAAGTAGTAAGAGTCTCTTTTCTAGTAAAGATGGCGGCTAGAGGCTTGTTTCTCTGGGCTGCAGAGTGACAGACCTATGAATAACCATTCCGATTAAAGTCAAATTCAGCACTACCGATCGGAGGACGGAGGTCCATGCCGCAGCACACCGCCGCACACACCCGTTTAGTCTTTAGCACCAGCAAAAGGAGCATATGGTCCGAAGAAGTATTTACTCAGTAATCTTCAATTCACTTCTGATTCACCATACGAAAGCAACATCGGCCAGACTGACAAGGGTGGTAGTCCCTCCCCATCAAGGATTTTGCGATGAAGGGATGTGCTAAGACCCAATGATGGCGTCATCAACAAAGGAAATTTCGTGGATTCACCAACAGGAGGTTTTTGTTTCCCCCGCTCGAAGGAGTAATAAATATCGGGAATATCCCGACAGGCTGTCTCCATCTTGATTGCAGATGCTTTCCTTCCTGGTAAATCTTTGTAAGACCTGCGAATCGGATGATGCGGTGTAGATAGACGGCTCCCAGCAGGCCAAGCATGTCGGATCAGAGCCGTTTTAATCTTCATCGATTCCGCATTCGTCCCTCGGCTGAGTCGGCTCCTCCCTTTAATCGACAGGAATCGCCGCCACAATCTGAACCTTTGGCATTCTCCGATTCGGCATCCGTCCGACGTCAGCCGGCGTTATTAGATGAACCCACCGTCTCCTCCGGTAGTAATAGGCCGGACACTTCAACTTCATTCAACCGGCCCCCGCGACCATCATCGATTAGCGACCCGGCATCCGCTCGGGGAATTCGGGCGTGTGAGCGGTGTCGCCAGTTCAAGAAGAGATGCAGCCGCACTTTCCCCGTCTGCACGCTCTGCGCCAATGCCGGCGTTCCGTGCTCTCTCACCGTCCGCGCCCGCGCTTCTGCCACCGAGCTCCAACGACTCCGGGCCCGTATTGAATGGCTCTCTGAGATTGTCAATACCTATGTCCACGTCGAATCCTCTGGAATAGGGGCCGTTGAGACGGGAACGGACCCAGCTTCTTTTATTCGTGACCAGCCACGCGCGTCGGAAACTCCCACGGACACCGCGTCGCCGCCATGGCCTGATTTCGATATGCACGCACTCCTGGGACCGATTGGCTCATTGGCTCCTGCTCTCGCTATACGTGAAACTTCGGACCTGGAGTCCACACTTGATGAGATTCCTCCAGCAAACACCACCACACTTCCTTCAATCATCCCAGACGCGGCTCATACGCCGCATCTCGGGCCTCCGAGTTCCCAGGCTCCAGAGACGGCGCGGACCCCCGAGGCGCGAAGTAGCTTTATTTTGAGACCACAAGCCTTCCACCACCCCGGAATCCCTCCTCGGAGATTTGTCGATGCCTATTTTAACAACGTCAACAAAGCGTATCCGCTAGCCAACCGGGCGCAAGTACTCCGGATGCTCGAGACCTTTGACAGTGATGCGAAGATCGATTACGAGGATCCTGAGTTTACTTTCTTGTATCTTGTCGTGGCAATCGGGAGCACGACGCTCGAGCGAGCTGGCCAGATTCCGAAGGGGACGTCGGCGCAGTTTACGGTGCAGTACCCCGTGATAGTTCAACAGTGCTTGGAAATGGGAGATGAGAAATCCGTACAAATTCTCGTGTTACTTTCTCTGTACTCTTTGTTCGATCCCCGAGGATCATCCACCTGGTCCATGGTGGGAGTCGCCGCTCGACAGATTATGTTACTCGGTCTGGATCGCCGAGCACCCGACGTCTCCGCTGCGCGGGCTGAGCTTCGCCATCGATTGTTTTGGAGCGTTTATGTGATTGACAGCATGATGGCCGTAGCTCATGGACTACCGCCTGCACTCGTGGTGACCAACACAGACGTACCATTACCGGGACTCACCGTCGAGGAGTTGAGCTCCCCGGAGAGGTTACAGTTTGCCTCGACCCTACAGACAAATCACCATGTAATCCGCTTACGACAGCTGGAGAACACGATTCTCAGCGAAATCCACCATAGGAAGCAGACAGCCATCTCAACTATGTCCGAAACCGATCGTCGGACGATCCTCCGCGACTTGAGAACCGATATCGACGCGTGGTATAACAGGGGCTGCCTGGTCCCAACAATGGGAAATGACAATATATCTGTCCATAGCGCATCCACTTGGCTGAGTGCCCGGTACTATCACCTGTTACTCACGCTGTACTACCCGTGCCAGTTCAATTCCTTCACGTCCTGCGTGTCTCCTGCGGAGCTGTTGCATTTTGCCCAAAAGCACCTGCAGGCGATGTCCATACTTCTTCAACAGCGCCAACAGCCGCTCAATCACATTACGCTCTGTCGCATGCTTCCCGTTGGGTTTGTTTTACTCTACGCATCTGCTTCTTCGGCGGACGACGGGCCTCTTCCAGTCCGGGACGAAGTCGGGCTTGTCATCAACATCCTCGAATCATTCCCCGAAGGCTGGGACAACGCACGCAAAGCCGCCGACATTTTCCGCCGGTTTCTCTCCGTCACGTCGAATCAGCCGACACTTGTGCCACTCCTCGGCTCCTCCGATACTCTGAACGACAGCATACGAGGTCGACGGCCGAGATCGCGCTACGCTGACGCGGCGAGCCCAGCCGTGGTTTCCCTTGTGTCGCTTATGCTCGATGTTCTGGGGAAATCAACGTCCTACGCTCTGAATGAGTTCCCGGAAGTGCGCGAATCGGGCGACCTTTCTACCCTACAGAATCATCAAAAGACTACCGGTGACGCTAGACGCCGGTTCGACGCCGGTTTATTTCCGGATCTTGCTTCGGCGGAGGACGCGGTGATGGACTACGCTTGGGGCTATCCGCAGCTGAGCTTTATATGATTACATTCGAATTAGACACAATTCTACCGTTATATTAGTGCCAAGTATGCCCAAAATACCGAAAAAGGAGGAGAGTAAATGTTTGCCGGAGGCCAGCCGAATCTAAACTAATAGAGTTTTAATATGCATGGAAGTGGCGGCGTAAATCCTTTTCTTTTTCCTCTGTCGTCGCACTACTTAGAATACGGCTCCGGCTTGACACCATATGGGATCATCCGCACCATATGCCTCCTCTCATGATCCTTGAAATCCGGAATAGCGGTATGGGCAACCGATCGCTGATCCCAGATCACGACCGAGCCCTTCTCCCATTTCAACCGGCAACCGAAGTCCAGGCTCCGGATGTGATTGTTCAAAAACGATAGCAGAGCCTCTGACTCCTCGGGCAAGAACCCGTCTACCGCGTGTGCGATCGTAGGACTGACGAACAGGGACGGCTTTCCCGTGACGGGGTGTTTGATGACGAGGGGGTGCGTCGCATTGATAGCTTCCGCGTATGCGCGCTCGGCGCCGACGCGACGGACCTCGCCGATAGAAGCAGAGGTGTGCCGCAGCTTCAGGGAATGAAGTGTCTCGCGGAATGCGGGCGAGAGAGCCTCGTAGGCTGCGGGAAGGGAAGTAAAGGCCGTATCGCCACCACCGGCTTCGGGAATCTCGAGGACCCAGAAAAAGGTGGTTGAGGGAATATTGGCCGTGAATGTCTGGTCAATGTGCCACAGGTCGTAGGTTGTGTGCGGCCCCAGAAGACTTCGGAGGTTTCCCCTGGAAGTATCGTCTCAGCACCTGAGGTCGGCATAGAAGTAGGGGGGAAGGAATATAATCGAGATGCTTACGAGTTCTCATCAGCATAGACAACGTGGAACTCAGAGCTGGTACCCTTGGGGAATCCAATGGTAGGGTGCTTGTGAAGAGGACCATAATGCCTCGCGATTTCAAGCTGTCGCTCGAAACCAATGTCGGCAAAATCTTGGTCTCTCTAATTGAGCAAACAGCAAGCGGGTTGTATTAGTCTACAATTCTAGATAGATTTTTCAAGTTGAGGAGAGGAGAGAGCCAAAAAAAAAAAAAAAAAAAAAAAAACAAAAAAAAAAAACAA